>JANJGK010000668.1:62500-65000 GCA_039081455.1 Macrobrachium rosenbergii | reverse complement strand
TTTTATTTATTTATTTTTATTTATTTATTTTTATCTATCTATTTTATTATTTATTTATTTTCATCTACTTATTTTTATCTATTTATTTTTATTTATTTATTTTTACCTATTTATTTTTATCTACTTAATTATATTTATTTATTTTTATCTATTTATTTTTATTTATTTATTTTTATCTTTTTATTTTTATTTATTTACTTTTATTTATTTATTTTTATTGATTTATTTTTATCTATTTATTTTTGTTTATTTATTTTTACTTATTTATTTTTATTTATTTTCAATTATTTATTTTTATTTATTTATTTTTACCTTTTTATTTTTATCTATTTATTATCATTTATTTATTTTTATTTATTTATTTTTATTTAGTTATTTTTATTTATTTATTTTTATTTATTTATTTATTTTTATTCATTTATTTATTTTTATTTATTTATTTATTTATTTTGATTTCTTTATTTATTTTATTTATTTATTTATATTTATTTTTTTTATTTATTTATTTTTTTTATTTACTTATTTTTTAAATTTTTTTTATATTTCTATTTATTTATTTATTTATTTTTTTTTTATTTATTTATTTTTATTTATTTACTTTTATTTATTTATTTATTTATTTTTATTTATTTATTTATTTTTCCTATTTTTAATTAATTTATTTTTATTCATTTATTTAATCTATTTATTTTTATTTATTTATTTTTATTTATATATTTTTATTTATTTTTTTTTAGCTATTTATTTTTATCTATTTATTTTTATTTATTTATTTTTATCTATTTATTTATTTATTTTTTTTTTATTTATTTTTTTTATTTATTTATTTTTATTTATTTATTTTTATCTATTTATTTTTATTTATTTATTTTTATCTATTTGTTTTTATCTATTTATTTTTATTTATTTATTTTTATCTATTCATTTTTATTTATTTATTTTTATTTATTTATATCTATTTATTTTGGTCTATTTATTTTTATTTATTTATTTTTAACTTTTTATTTTTATTTATTCATTTTTATTTATTTTTATTTACTTATTTTTATTTATTTATTTTTATTTATTTATTTTTATCTATTTATTTTTGTTTATTTTTATTTATTTATTTTTATCCAATATTTTTTTTTATTGATTTTTATTTTTTTATTTTTTTATTTTTTTATTTTTATCTATTTATTTTTATTTATTTATTTTTATTTATTCATTTTTATTTTTTCATTTTTATTTATTTATTTATTTTATTTTATTTATTTATTAATTTTTATTTATTTATTTTTATTTATTTATTTATTTTTATTTATTTATTTATATTTATTTATTAATGGTTATTTATATATTTTTTTTTATTTATTTATTTTTATTTATTTATTTATTTTTATTTATTTATTTATATTTATTTAGTTATGGTTATTTATTTATTTATTTTTATTTATTTGTTTTATTTATTTATTTATTTTTATTTATTTATTTATATTTTATTTATTTATTTATTTTTATTTATTTTTATATTTTTATTCATTTATTTATTTTTTATTATTTATTTTTATCTATTTATTTATTTTTATTTGTTTACTTTCATTTATTTATTTATTTATTTTTATTTATTTATTTATTTTTATTTATTTATTTATTTTTATTTATTTATCTATTTTTATTCATTAATTTATTTTTATTTATTTATTTTTATTTATTTATTTATTTTTATTTATTTTTTTATTTATTTATTTATTTTTATTTATTTTATTCATTTATTTATTTTTATTCATTTATTTATTTTTATTTATTTACTTATTTTTATTTATTTATTTATTTTTATTTATTTATTTATTTTTATTTATTTATTTATTTTTATTTATTTATTTATTTTCATTTATTTATTTATTTTATTCATTTATTTATTTGTATTCATTTATTTATTTGTATTAATTTATTTATTAGTATTTATTTATTTATTTTTATTTGTTTATTTTCATTTATTTATTTATTTTTATCTATTTATTATTTTTATTTGTTTATTTATTTTTCCTCATTTATTTATTTTTATTTGTTTTTATTCATTTTTATTAATTTATTTATTTATTTATTTTTATCCATTTAATTATTTATTTATTTATTTATTTTTATTTATTTAATTTTATGAATTTTTTATATTTATTTATTTATACCTATTTATTTTTATCTATTTATTTTATTTATTTATTTTTATCTATTTATTTTTATTTATTTATTGTTGTTTATTTCTTTTTATTTATTTATTTTTATTTATTTATTTTTATCTATCTATTTTATTATTTATTTATTTTCATCTATTTATTTTTATCTATTTATTTTTATTTATTTATTTTTACCTATTTATTTTTATCTATTTAATTATATTTATTTATTTTTATCTATTTATTTTTATTTATTTATTTTTATCTTTTTATTTTTATTTATTTACTTTTATTTATTTATTTTTATTCATTTATTTTTATCTATTTATTTTTGTTTATTTATT
>JANJGK010000668.1:45000-47500 GCA_039081455.1 Macrobrachium rosenbergii | reverse complement strand
AATAAAAAAAAAAAAAATAAATAAATAAATAAAAATAAATTAATGAAAATAAATCGATAAATAAATAAAAATAAATAAACAAATAAGGGAAAATAAATAATAATAAATAAGTAAATAAAGAAATGAAAATAAATAAATAAATAAATAAATTAATATAAATAAAAAAAATAAAAATAAATAAATAAATAAATATAAATAAAAAAAAATAAATCAATAAAAATAAATGAATAAAAATAAATAAATAAAAATAAATAAATTTAAAAATAAAATATATAGAATATAAAAATAAATAATTAGAAATAAAAATAAATAAATAAAGTAAATGAAAATAAATAAATAAATAAATAAAAATAAATAAATAAATAAAAATAAATAAATAAAAAATTCAAATAAATGAAAATGAATAATAATAAAAAAATAAAAAATAAACAGACAAATAAAAATAAAAAAACTTAATAAATAGAAATGAATAAATAAAAAAATAAAATAAATAAATACAATAAATAAAAATATATAAATAAATAATTAAATATTAAAAAATAGTAAATAAATAAACATAAATAAATAAACAAAACTAAATAAATAAATAAAAATAAAGAATAAAAATAAATAAAAATAAATGAAAAAAAAAAAATAAATATAATATTAAAAATAAAAAATAAATAAATAAAAATAAATAAATAAAAATAAATAAATCAATGAAAATAAATAAATAAAAATAAATAATTAAATAAAAATAAAAAAAATATATAAAAAATAAAATAAATAAATAAATAAAAATTAAAACAGTACTAAGTAAAAGTAAATTAAAAAAATAAAAAAATAAAAAAATAACAAAAATAAATAAATAAATAAGTAAGAGTAAATATAGAAAGGAAATTAAATTAATTAAAATAAATAAATAAATAAAAATAAGTAAATAAAAAATTAGAAATAAATAAAAGTAAATAAGTAAAAAATAAATAAAAATAAATAAATAAATAAATGAAAAATTCAATTAAATAAAAGTAAACAAATTAATTAAAAATAATTAAATAAACAAAAATAAATAAATTAATAAAAAAAAATAAAAATATATAAATAAAAAAATAAATAGGTAAATAAAAATAAATGAATAAATAAAAATAAAACATAAAAAATAAGTGAAAATAAATTTTAAAAATAAATAAATAAATGATAATAAATAAATAAATAAAATTAGACAAATAAATGGAAATAGATAAATAAAAAATATATAAATAAAAAATAAATAAATAAATAAAAATAAATATAAAAAGGCAAAATAAATAAATAAAAGTAAATGAAAATAGATAAATTAGAATAAATAAATAAATAAACGAAAATAAATAAATAATAATAAATAAATTTATTAAAAATAAATAAAGAGAAATAAATATATATAACTGAATAAATAAATGAAAATAGATAAATAAATAAAAGATATAAATAAAAAAATAAATAGATAAAGGTAAATAATTAACTTCCTAAAATAAAATAAAAATTAATAAATAAATAAATAAAAATAAATAAATAAACCAATAATTAAAAAAAATATATATAAATAAAAAATAAATAATTAAAATATAATAAATAAATGAAAATAAATGAAAATAAAAAGAAATTAAGTAATAAATATAAAAAAATAAATAAATAAAAAAGTAAATAAATAAGAAAAATAAAAATAAATAAATAAAAATAATTAAATAAATAAATATAAATAAATAAACGAAAATGAATAAGTAATTCAAACTAAATAAATAAGTAAATAAATAAATATAAATTAAAAGATAAATATAAAAGATAAATAAATATGAATAAAAAATAAATAAAAAATATAAATAAATAAATAACAATAAATAAAAATAAATAGATACAAATAAATAAATACATAGATACAAATAAATAAATAAATGGAAATAAATATATAAATAATTAAAATAAATAAAAATAAATAAATGAATAAAAATAAGTGAAAATTAATTAATAAAGATAAATAAATAAAAAAAATGAATTTTTATTCATATATTTGTTTTTATTTATTTTTTATTTATTTATTTATTAATTCTAATTTATTTATTTATTTTTTATTAATTTATTTTCATTCATTTTCATTTATTTATTTATTTTAATTGATTTATTAATATTTTTTTTATTTTTAAATTATTTATTTATTTTTTTTTATTTATTTATTTATTTAGTTATTTATTTATTTATTTATATATTTATTAATTATTTATTTATTTACTTATTTATTTTATTTATTAATTTTTATTTATTTATTTTTATTTATTTATTTTTATTTATTTATTTTTATTTATTTATTTTTATTTATCCATTTTTATTTATTTATTTTTGTTTTTTTATTTTTATTTATTTATTTTTATTTATTATTTTTATTTATTTTTTTTTATCTATTTACTTTAATTTATTTCTTTTTATTTATTCATTTTTATTTATTTATTTTTATCTATTAATTTTTATCTATTTATTCTTATTTATT
>JANJGK010000668.1:22500-25000 GCA_039081455.1 Macrobrachium rosenbergii | reverse complement strand
ATTGCATAAATTAAAAAGACAACTTTGAGGCCCCGTAGCTAAGAGGGGAACCCTGCCACTGAGATAAGGCTCCAAATACACCCCCAGTATTTTGGTCCGTTCTAATAAAAAATTCAAACCGCACATCAATACGTCGCCGCCTTCTTGAGTTTTGGACGCCTGAATTTCTATTATAAAAACTAAAAAAGGGACTTTGAGGCCCCATACCTAAGAGGGCAACCCTACCACGGACATGAGATTCCTAATGCACCCCCAGTATATTGGTCCGTCCTATTAAAAAAGTCAAACCGCAAATCAATACGTCGAGTCCTGGTTGAGTTATGGACGCCTGAATTTTTATTGTAAAAATTAAAAAGACGAATTTGTGGTCCCATAGCTAAGAGGGGAAGCCTGCCACGGACATGAGGCTCCAAATGCACCCCCACTATTTTGGTCCGTTCTATTAAAAAATTCAAACCGTATATCAATACCTCGTCGCCTTCATGACTTACAGAAACCTGAATTTCTATTATAAAAATTAAAAAGGCGACTTTGAGGCCCAATTGCTCAGAGGGGAACCCTGCCACGGTCACCAGGCTGCAAATGCGCCCCCAGCGTTTGGTCCATTTTATTGGCAAAAGCAAACGTAAGATAAATAATTTGAGTAATTTTCGAATTATGGAAGTCTGCATTTCCATTCATCGATTTTTGGAAACTGGATCTATTGGCCAAAAAAATTTTGCTTCCCCAAAATTAATAGAACTGTACTAACAGGGGTTAGTTAGGTCGAAAATTTTGAAAGTTCTATTTTTTGAGGCTGGTCTCTTTTTTTTTTTTTTTTTTTTTCTTTTACACCCTAGGTTTAGAATATGCCACCTTCACCACGCAAGGGTCCCGGCTGAATTGAACCCCTGGGCCCCACAAACAAACTCAAAAAAGGACCCCTTACCAAAGATTTCCCCCGGTATCGCCGGAGGTGGCCGACATAACATGAATGAGTATGCTCTAGTTTGAGAAAATGATACAGTCTTCGTATTGGCGCCAAAATCCTCACCGAAGACTCCCTGAAGAATCCTTGAAGACTCCTTCTTCAGCAGTATAACAAGGGTCCCGGCTGAATTGGACTTCTGGTCCCCACAAACAAACCCAAAAAAGGACCCCTTACCAAAGATTTCCTCCGGAATCGCCAGAGGTGGCCATCATTACATGAATGACTATGCTCTACTTTGAGAAAATGATACTGTCTTTGTATTGGCGCCAAAATCCATACCGAAGACTCCCTGAAGACTCCTTGAATACTCTTTGTTCAGCAGTATAACAGGTGTCATTTATCAATTTCAAGGGTAATTTCTACCATTAATATAGCTGGTAGCCTTTCATAATTGGCACTCTGTTGTAGTATTCCATGTGTCATTTTTCAGTTTCAAGGTTCCTGTAGCCTTGTAGGTAATGTAGGTGTCATTTTGAAATTGCAAGGTTCATATGTAAATTTAACAAAAAACACCAACTTTGTGGTCCCATAGCCGAGAGGGAACCCTGCCACGGACATGAGGCTCCAATTAGAGCCCCTTTATTTTGGTCAGTTCTTTTAAAAAATCATACAAAACATCAATACGTTCAGGTCCTGCTGAGTTTTGGATGCCTGAATTTTTATTGTATAAAATAAAAAGTCGACTTTGAGTCCCCATTGCTAAGAGGGGAAACCTGCCACTGAGATGAGGCTCCAAATACACCCCCAGTATTTTGGTCCGTTCTAATAAAAAATTCAAACCGCACACCATACGTCGCCGCCTTCTTAAGTTATGGACTCCTGAATTTCTATTATAAAAATTAAAAAAGCGACTTTGAGCCCCCATACCTGAGAGGGCAACCCTGCCACGGACATGAGACTCCTAATGCACCCCCCGTATATTGGTCCGTTCTATTCAAAAAATTCAAACCGTAAATCAATACGTCGAATCTTTGTTGAGGTATGGATGCCTGAATTTCTATTGTAAAAATTAAAAAGACGACTTTGAGGCCCCGTAGCTAAAAGGGGAAGCCTACTACGGGCATGAGGCTCCAAATGCACCCCCACTATTTTGGTCCGTTCTATTAAAAAATTCAAACCGCATATCAATACGTCGTCGCCTTCTTGAGTTATAGAAACCTGAATTTCTATTATAAAAAATAAAAAGGCGACTTTGAGGCCCCGTTGCTCAGAGGGGAACCCTGCCACAGTCACCAGGCTCCAAATGCCCTCCCAGTATTTTGGTCCATTTTATTGGAAAAAGCAAACGTAACATAAATAATTTGATTCATTTTTGAATTATGGAAGTCTGAATTTCCATTCATCGATTTTTGGAAACTGGAAATATTGGCCAAAAAATTTTGCATCCCCAAAATTAATAGAACTGTATTACCAATGGTTAGGTTGAAAATTTTTAAAGTTCTATTTTTTAAGGCTGGATTCTTTTTTTTCATTTTTTCTTTTACACCCTAGGTTTAGAATATGCCACCTTCACCACGCAAGGGTCCAGGC
>JANJGK010000667.1:162500-165000 GCA_039081455.1 Macrobrachium rosenbergii | reverse complement strand
TATTATTATTGATTGATTTTCATCAATTTTTATTTATTTTTTTCATATTATTTATTTAGTTTATTTATCTTTATTTATTTATTTATTTTTTTATATATTCATTTTTTATTTATTCAATTTTATTTATTTTTTATTTTTATTTATTTACTTATTTATTGTTATTATTTTTTTATATATTTATT
The DNA here is from genome assembly GCA_039081455.1 of Macrobrachium rosenbergii. NCBI lineage: Eukaryota > Metazoa > Arthropoda > Malacostraca > Decapoda > Palaemonidae > Macrobrachium > Macrobrachium rosenbergii. Next base: position 164,818 of record JANJGK010000667.1, on the reverse strand, counting down.
TTTTTCTTTTCAGCTATTTGTTTATTTTTATTTATTTTTGGTTAATTATTTATTTTAATTTTTTTTATTTATTTATTTTTATTAATTTATTTTTATTTATTTTTTTATTTGATTCAATTTTATTTATTTACTTGTTTTTATTTATTTATATATCTTTATTAGTTTATTTTTTTCATTTATTTTCATTAATTTTTATTTATTTATTTAATTATTTTCATTTACTTTTTTATTTTTATTTATTTATTTATTTATTTATTTATTTATTTCTTTATTTACATTTATTTTTATTTATTTTTTTATTTATCCATTTTTTATTTTTATTTATTTGTATATTTATTTTATTTATTTATTTATATATCATTATTTATTTAATTTTTTTTATTTCATATTTATTTATAATTTTTTTATTATTATTTATTTTTATTTATTTACTTTTGTTTATTAATTTTTCTTTTTATATGTATTTTTATTTTGTTATTTATCTTTATTTGTTTATTTTTTTCTATTTATTCATTTTCATTTATTTATTCATTTTTATTTATTAACTTTCATTTATTTATTTATTTTTATTTATTTTATTTTTCCTCTTTTTATTTATTTTTTTTATTTGTGTTAATATATTTTCATGTATTTATTTATTTGTTTTTATTTATTTATTTATTATTATTTTTTTATTTATCCTTGTTTATTTAATTATCTTTTTTATCAATTTATTTAATTTTATTTATTTATTTTTATTTATTTTCATTTATTTATTTATTTATTTTTAGTTAATTATTTATTTTTATTTATTTATTTAATTATATTTATTTATTTTTTATTTTTAATTATTTACTTTTTCATTTGTTTATTTGCTTTTATTTATTTATTTTTATTTTTATATTTTTATTTTCATTTATTTTTATTTATTTATTTATGTATATATATATATTTTTTTTTATCCATTATTATTTATTTATTCATTTATTTTCATTTATTTTATTTATTTATATTTCTTTTTATTTATTTTCATTTATTTATTTAACTTTATTTTTAATTGTCTATTTTTATTTTTATTTATTTATTGATTTTTTAATTCTTATTTTTCTTATTTGTTATTTAGTTTTAATTAATTTTATGTTTTTAGATTATTTTATTTTTATTTTTTTACTTTCAATTATTTTAATTTATTTTAATTGATTTCTATTTATTTTGTTTTCATTCATATTACTTATTTTGATTTAGTTAAAAATTATTTTTCATTTACTTTCTTTTATTTATAGATGTTAATTTCATTATTTTTCTTTATTTATTGATTTATTTTTAGTAAATATAATATACTTATTTATTATTTTTTTATTTTATTATTTTTATTTTTTTTTGTTTTTAACATTTTTTTATTTATTTATAATACGTATTAATTTTATTTTAAATTTATTTATTTATTCAAGTGAAAAACCAACTTCATAAATGACCTAAAAAAAGGAATAAGAATGTAACATGAAAGGTTTAGAAAAATACGTCAATTTTTAATATAATATTATTCGGAATTTTGTTATCTTTATGATGGATGAATTTAGTTTATCTTTTAACTTCTTATAACCTAGCCCTATTAAAAAAAAGTAAAAAATACAATCAATATTTAAATGAAAAAAACAATTTTAAAAATCACCTAAAAATTGGAAAATGAAGTTAAAAAAAATTAAATTTTGGGAATTTTGTCGTCTTTTTCGCGAATAATTTTTGTTCCACGTTTTCTGATATATTCTTATTATTATTTACCATTTTTTTTAAATTTGTATTTGTAATTTTTATATTTAATTCAAATGACAAATACCATTTATTTACCAATGAAGAAAATTATGATACAAGGAAATGAATAAAACAAAAACAATAATTACATGAAAAATTAAATAAAATCAAAACAAAACATATGAAATGAAATAAGAGAAAATTAAAACAAATACATTGAAAATAACTGTAAAAATAATATAAAGGATTAATATAAAGGCTTGTATTATTTTTATTTTTTTTTTTCAAATTAAAACAAACCTAAAGCTTTTATGTTTCATTCTTTTGTCTTTTTTTTAAGTCATTTTTGAAGTTGATTTTTAAATTAAATATTGAATGTTTTTAATGGACATTTTTTATATAATTATGTTAAACTGAAATCAGTCATAAAATGAGGAGAAAACTCCAAAAAAAAATATGATATTCAGGTTTAAATATTTTTGACACATACATATTTCATTATTTTTAATTACTTAATGATTTTTAAATTGATTTCTGACTGAAATCTTGAATTTTTATAACAGTGTTTTTATATATAAAACGTATAT
>JANJGK010000667.1:60000-65000 GCA_039081455.1 Macrobrachium rosenbergii | reverse complement strand
TTATTGTTTTTCATTTATTTTTATTAATTTATTTTTATCTTTTTATTTTGCTTTATTTATTTTTTTGTTTATATTCTTTATTTATTTATTTTTATTTATTTATTTATTTTAATTAATTTATTTATTTTTTATTTTTTATTTTTTATTTACTTTTATTTATTTAATTTTTTATTTATTTATTTTTATTTATTTTTTTAATTATTTAATTTTTATTTATTTAACTCTATTTATTTATTTATTTATTTTTGTTTATTTTTTTTTATTAATTAATTTTTTTCATTTAATTATTTATTTTTATATTAATTTTGCTTTTATTTATTTTTTTATTTATTATTTTTATTCGTTTATTTATTTTTATTTATTTATTTATTTTTAATTATTTATTTTTTTATTTATATATTTTTTAATTTTGCTTATTTCTTTTTATTTATTATTATTTATTTATTTATTTTTATTTATTCCCTTCATTTATTTTCATTAGTTTTTTATTCATTCGTTTATTTTCATTTGTTTATATTTATTTATTTATTTTTATGTACTTAGTTATTTATTAATCTTCATTTATTTATTATTATATTATTATTTATTTTTATTTTTTTTATTTATTTTTATTTATTTATTTATTTTTATATATTTATTTTCTTTTATTTTTATTAATTTATTTTCTTTGTATTTATTTTATTTAATTTCTTTTTATTTATTTATTTTTATTTATTTATTTTATTTACTTATTTCCATTTATTTTCGTTTATTTACTTTCAATTATTTATTTATTTCTCTTTATTTATTTTTATTTATTTATCTATTTGTTTTTATTTATTTATTTATTTGTTTTTATTTATTTATATTAATTAATTTTTTTATTTATTCATTTATTTTTTTATTTTTTTATTAATTTATATTTATTTATTTAATTTTATTTATTTATTTCTATTGATTATTATTTATTAATTTATATATTATTATTTATTTATTCTTTTATTTTTATTTATTTATTTTTCTCATATATTTATTTATTTTTAATTATTTATTTATTTTTATTTGTTCATATAAGATTATTTATTTTTATTTATTTGTTTTTATTTATTTATTCATTCTTAATTATATACTTATATATACATATATTTTTATTTTTATATTTTTCTCATTTTATTTATTTATTTACTTTTATTTATTTATTTATTTATTATTATTTTATTTTTTTTATTTATATATTTATATTTACTTATATTTATTTATTTACTTTCATTTATTTTTGTTTCATTTAAATATTTATTTTTATTTATTTATTTATTTTTATTTATATCTTTCTTTTTATTTATTTTTGTTTATTTTTTTATTTTTATTTATTTATTTTCATATATTTTTATTTATATTTATATTTATTTTTTTTTTTTATTTATCTTTTTTATTTATTTCTTTATTTATTTTTATTGATTAATTTATTTCTATACATTTTTTTTTATTTATTTAGTTATATATTTTTATTTAAATATTATTATTGATTTATTTTCATCAATTTTTATTTATTTTTTATTCATTTATTTATTTAGTTTATTTATCCTTATTTTTTTTATTTATTTTTTTATATATTGATTTTTTTATTTATTCAATTTATTTTATTTTTTTATTTTTATTTATTTATTTATTTATTTTTATTAATTTTTTTATATATTTATTTTCATTTATTTCTATTCATTTATTTTTATTTATTTATTTAATTTTTTATTCCTTTTATTTTAATTTATTTATTTTTATCTTTATTTGTATATAATTTTTTATTTATTTTTTTTCTTTATATTATTTATTTAGTTGTTTTTATTTATTTATTTATTTATATTTATTTGTTTATTTATTTATTTTTTTATATATTTATTTTTATAATTTTATTTATTTATTTATTTATTTATTTATTTATTTATTTATTTATTTATTTATTCTTATTTATTTATTTATTCTTATTATTTTTTCATTTATTTTCAATTATTTTTATTTATTTTTCTTTTTTCATTTATTTTTATTTATTTATTTATTTTAATTTATTTATTTATATTCATTTATTTATTTATTTTTATTTAATTATTTTTTATTTTCATTTATTTCTTCTATTTAATTTTTTTAAATTAGTGTATTCATTTATTCATTTTTATTTATTTATTTATTTTTATTATTTTATTTATTCATTTATTTGTTTAAATTACTTTTATTTATTTATTTTTATTTATTAATTTTTATTTATTTATTTGTTTTCTTTATTTTTATTTATTTATTTATCTTTTTCCTTTTATTTATTTTTTTTTATTTATTTATTTTTCTTCATTAATGTTTATTTATTTCTTTTCATTTCTTTGTTAATTTTTAATTATTTTAGTTAATTATTTATTTTAATTTATTTTTATTTATTTATTTATTTTTATTAATTTATTTTTATTTTTTTTTTAATTTGATTCATTTTTATTTATTTACTTGTTTTTATTTATTTATATATCTTTATTTTTTTTCATTTACTTTCATTAATTTTTATTCATTTATTTTCATTTATTTTTTTTATTTCTATTTTTTCATTTATTTATTTATTTATTTATTTATTTATTCACATTTATATTTATTTATTGATTTTTATTTATTCATTTTTTTTATTTATTTGTATATTTATTTTTATTGATTTATTTATATATTATTATTTATTTGATTATTTTTTTTATTTCATATTTATTTATTATTTTTTATTATTATTTATTTTTATTTGTTTATTTTTTGTATTAATTTTTCTTTTTATATATATTTTTTGTTTGTTATTTATCATTTTCATTTATTTATTAATTTTTATATATTTTTTTCATTTATTTATTTATTTTTATTAATTTTTTTTTATTTTTATTTATTTTTATATTTTTATTTATTTTTTTATTTGTGTTAATATATTTTCATGTATTTATTTATTTATTTTTTTTTTTTTTTTTATTTATTTATTTTAATTTTTTTTTATTTATTCTTGTTTATTTAATTAATTTTTTATCTATTTATTTATTTTTATTTATTTTCATTTATTTATTTATTTATTTTTATCTATTTATTTTTAGTTATTTATTTATTTTTAATTATTTATTTAATTATATTTATTTATTTTTTATTTTTAATTATTTATTTTTTCATTCGTTTATTTACTTTTATTTATTTACTTTTATTTATTTAATTATTTTTATTTATTTTTTATTATTATATTTTTATTTTCATTTTTTTTATTTATTTATTTATATATTTTTATTTTTTTATTTATTTTTATTCATTTTTATTTATTTATTCATTTATTTTATTTATTTATTCATAATTCTTTTTATTTACTTTCATTTATTTATTTAACTTTATTTTTAATTGTCTATTTTTATTTTTATTTATTTATTGATTTTTTTAATTCTTATGTTTCTTTTTTGTTATTTAGTTTTAATTAATTTTATTTTTTTAGATTTATTTATCTTTATTTTTTTACTTTCAATTATTTTAATTTATTTTTATTGATTTCTATTTATTTTCTTTTCATACATATTAGTTATTTTGATTTAGTTATAAATTATTTTTCATTTACTTGCTTTTATTTATAGATCTTAATTTCATTATTTTTCTCTATTTATTGATTTATTTTTAGTAAATGTAATATACTTATTTATTTTTTTTATTTATTCATATTATTTATTAATTTTTTTATTTAAATTTATTTATTTACTCAAGTAAAAAATCAACTTCATAAATGACCTAAAAAAAAAGGAATAAGATTGTAACATGAAAGGTTTAGAAAAATACGTCAATTTTTAATATAATATTATTCTGAATTTTGCTATCTTTATGATGGAGGAATTTAGTTTATCTTTTAACTTCTTATAACAGAGCCCTATTAAAAAAAAAGTTAAAAATACAATCAATATTTAAATGAAAAAAACAATTTAAAAAATCACCTTAAAATTGGAAAATGAAGTTAAAAAAATTACATTTTGGGAATTTTGTCGTCTTTTTCGCGAATAATTTTTGTTCCACGTTTTCTGATGTATTCTTATTATTATTTACCATCGTTTTCTTATATTTATATTTGTAATTTTTATATTTAATTCAAATGACAAATACCATTTATTTACCAATGAAGAAAATTATGATACAAGCAAATGAATAAAACAAAAACAATAATTACATAAAAAATTAAATAAAATCAAAACAAAACATATGAAATGAAATAAGATGAAAATTAAAACAAATACGTTGAAAATAAATGTAAAAATAATTTAAAGGATTAATATAAAGGCTTGTATTATTTTTTATTTTTTTCAAATTAAAACAAACCTAAAGCTTTTATGTTTCATTCTTTTGTCTTTTTTTTAGGTCATTTTTGAAGTTGATTTTTTACATAAATATTGAATGTTTTTAAAGGACATTTTTTATATAATTATGTTAAACTAAAATCAGTCATAAAATGAGGACAAAACTCTAAAAAAAATATAATATTCAGGTTTAAATATTTTTGACACATACATATTTCATTATTTTTAATTTCTTAATTATTTTTAAATTGTTTTCTGACTGAAATCTTGGATTTTTATAACAGTGTTTTTATATATAAAAAGTATATGACCTTTTAACCTTAAATTTTACCTTCATTGTTTTTGAACGGAGTGCAATCAGTCATCAAAAAGAGGGCAAAAGTATGAAAAATATCGTAATCAAATTGAATTTTTTTTTACTGTTAGCATATTTCATTTATTTTCCCTTTTTCAATGATTTCTAAATTGATTTTCGTCTTAAATAATGAATGTTTTTTTGTTGATTTTTCAAGTCGATTTTTGACAAATATTGATTGTTTTCTAACGGAGTGTTGTTGTAATATATCAGTAAACGATGCTAAAATTATTCTTCAAAAAGAGGACAAAACTTCAAAAAAATGTTGTGTTCAAATTGAAATATTTTTTGAAACTGTTTACATAATTCATTTATTTTCTTTTTCTTAATAATTT
>JANJGK010000667.1:0-5000 GCA_039081455.1 Macrobrachium rosenbergii | reverse complement strand
CCTTTCAACATTACCATCGGTCGCCACTCCAAAGAGATTGTGTAAAGCGACGCCTATAAAGGGTATGAGTGATCGCTTTACTACTTTCCTTGGCATAACACTATCGATGTCCCTCTGCAACTTGGAGAGCATGTCGTACAAATTTCTATCTTGGACACTTTGTAATCCTGCCTGTATCTGATTGCTCAGCTGGACTAACTGCTCTCTCTGATCGATAATGGAGTCCGTCTGGATCTTAACAATGGCTAGGTCCTGTATCATCTTAACCTTGCCATGTTCCTTGATGATGGCTCCCTTTCTTAGTTGTACTAGTGAGTTCACAATCTGACTCACTGCCAACCACCATACAATCCATTTGCTGAAATAATGTTATTAAGCAGTAAAAATCTTATCAACTACATTTGTTTACCATTGCACTTGCCATTACCTTCTTCTCAAATTATACCTTGGGGTCATTGAAGATTCTATTTTATTATCTATCTTATCTTTATTGGACAAATCTTTTAACTGGGTAGACGACCAAGGTTCTGAATGAACTACTTTAATGTGGTTCCAATGTACAATGGATTCTTTCAAGGTAATTTCATGCATTAACTTGAATTTATTCAACTTCAAAACTTCTAAAACTCTATATGGACCTCGAAATTTTGGTGATACTTTAATATTAGGTCCTTCAAGAACATGATTGAGTACATAAACTTGTTGTCCTACCTTTAACGAGGGTATGGTGGATCTGTTATTGTAATACTTACTAGATTTTTTTATGTAACTCCTTTAATCTAGCCCTGGTGACTTTAACGGTCTCGTACGTACGTCTTGTCTTCCAAGCAATATAGTCCTCGTAGTTGTACGTACGTCTGGGTGGTGCGGCATCATCCAAAAGTGAATTTGGCATTCTCTTTTGGTAGCCATACAATAGGAAATGAGGAGTTTCTCCTATTGATTCATTTACTGTGTTGTTTAGAGTAAATTGTATGTCTTCGAGAGTCAAGTCCCAGTCTTCAGTGCTAGGGGTTACCAATGTTTTCAGAACATCCTTTATCTTGCGATTTGTTCTTTCTACTGCTCCATTTGAGCTTGGCTTATATGCTGTTATTTGACATTTCTGTATTTCATAAAAGTCCCACAAATTCGTTAGAATGTCACTAGTAAATTCAGCAGCATTGTCTGAGAGCAAAACTTGAGGACATGAATGTCTGGTTATAATTCTAGACTTAAAGGCTTCTGCCACCGTTGATGCTTCTCTGTTTCTAGTTGGAACAATTTCTACGTATCTGGTCAAATAGTCAATGTAAACTAAAATCTGTTTATTTCCTCTGATGGTGTTCGGGAATGGACCTAAGAAATCCATTGTGACTACGTGAAAAGGATTTAATTCTGAAGGATACATTTCCAGAGGAGCCTTGACGTTGACATTCCCCTTATGTATATTACATAGGGTACAATTCTGAACAAATCGAATAGCATCTTCACTACATCGAGGCCAAAAATAGTTTCTAGTGATTGTTCTACATGTTTTCTTAATTCCAGGATGTCCTGATAACTTGTATGAATGGGTTAGTTCTAAAACGTCTTGTATTAGTGTATTAGGAATGTGCAAACGTGAACAAGCATTTGGTTCGTCTGAAGTCTTGTACAATAACCCATCTATCAACTGAAACTCTGAATTTTTCTCACCTTGCAAGAGGTTACCAATTACTTCCCTTATTCTAGAATCCTTTTGTTGTTCCTGACGAACTTTGTCTAAATCTAAGTCTGTGATTTGACAACTGAAGGCGAAATTATGAGTGGTAATTTGTTTCTCGTTCTCTTCTTGTGATCTAGATAAGGCGTCAGCTAATGTGTTATATCTACCAGGTATGTATCTAAATTCTGGGGCAAATTCTAATACGCTAACGAACCATCTATTGAACTTCATATTATTGGTAAAAGCCCTTTTCTTGAAAAGATCACAAATGGGTTTATGATCTGTAAGAACATTAATTTTATGTCCTAGCAAAATGTGTCTAAATTTCTGTAATCCCCAGACTAATGCCAAACATTCCCTTTCTGTTGTACTGTAATTTCTTTCAGCTGCATTCAAAACTCTACTGGCATAGTATACAGTCCTCATCCTTGTTTTATCCTTTTGCATCAAGACGGCACCTAGTCCTGTACTTGAAGCATCACAGGCTAAGTAGAATTCCTTCTCGAAGTCTGGATAAACTAGGATAGGATCTGTTATCAACATATCCTTTAGTGTTTTGAACGCTGCTTCCTGTTCATCTTTCCACTCATAGCTAGCATCTTTCCTTGTTAACTCAGTTAATGGTTTTGCTATGGTAGCAAATCCCTTTATGAAAGGTCGATAATACCCTACCATACCTAGGAATCTTCTTAGTGCCTTCAAATTTCTTGGGGCTGGATAGTCCACAATAGCCTTAATCTTTCCTTCTTGCATTTTCAAACCATGTTCACTGATAACATGTCCTAGATATTCTAGAGATTTCTTCAGAAACTGACATTTCTTAATTTTTACCTTTAAACCGGCCTTTCTGAGCCTATCTAATACTAATTCTATTGTCTTGAAATGACTCTCTACATCCTTACTAGCAATTATTTCATCATCAAGATAAACCGATACGTCTTCAACATCTCCCAAGATTTGCAGCATTAAACGTACAAATGTTAAAGGAGCAGAAGTAAGACCAAACGGCATTACCTCAAATTGCAAATGTTCTTTGTGAGTACTGAATGCCGTGAGATGCTTGGATTCTTCATCGAGAGGAACTTGCCAATATCCACTCAGTAAATCGAGGCTAGAAAAAACCTTGGCACCTCCTAATTGAGTTAACATGTCATTAATGACTGGCATTGGCATTCGATCAGGGACGGTGTGGGAATTCAGTTTACGGTAATCAATTACCATCCTCCATGTACCGTCTTTCTTTGGAACTAGCAGTAAAGGTGAATTATAAGGTGACTTAGAAGGTATTACAACTCCATCTTCCTTCATCTCTTCAACCATCTCGTCTACAATGGGTCTTTGACTTATTGGAAGTTTGTAGTTAGGTATATAAAAAGGTCTAGCACCATCTTCTATGACTATTTTGTGCTGCAGGACATCTGTCCTTCCTAACTTATCTCCTGTTACTGCTACAACACTCCTATATTTCTCTAATATCTGTATTAACCTGTCCCTACAATGAGGAAAATCTGTATTATTTACTTCCCCTTCTAATTTAACTCTTGTGTCAGCTACAGAGACAAATGCTTTTTCACTTAGGGTTAGTAGAGGGTTAGTAATCACAGTTCCCTTACAGAATTCTATGCCGGCATGCAATTCTAGTCTCTTGTCAGAATAATTATACACATAAGTCGTACAATTTCCACCATTAAGTCTTACTAGGGAATTGTCCATTTTCACAAAGTCTGGTAAGTCTTCATTAACTAATAACACATCTGTATCACCTAGGTTTTTATCTGTTACAATTCTAAGACAAACCTTTGTCAGACCTTGTGGATGCAGTATAACGCTATTGTTTAATTTGAGTTTTACAAGATTATCATCGGCAGTACTAACTAAGCAGCTCTCTTCTGCATTCTGTGCATCGGCAGTGTAACAGACATCAGTATCATCTGAATTTTCATCTTGTAGTATCACAGAACCTATCTCTGTCATTTTCAGGTTGCCTAACAGCAACACCTCATTGAGATACTTCTCTTCCGTATCTTCTCTTATTATTAAGTGACTACAATCTATTAGCGTGTCAGGATCGTCAGGTTGGGAAAAAGAACTAAGTTCTTCGGAGGTATCTACTTGTCGTGCACTTGAGTTATCAGGTTCATACCTGCTATCTGAGAATTCCTCCTGAGTGGCTTCTAGGCTTTTAAAAGTAGTTTGTCTATCTTCTCCTATTTCTTCTATCATTGAATTTCTACACACTGTCCTACCCGGGTTAGCATTAAATTCTATTTCTATCTGTTGGATGTCTACTTCTTCAGATGAGGCTGTCTCAGGTAAAGTGATCAAGTTTATCTGAAACTGTTCCTCTTCTTCAAGAGAGCAAACATTTCCTCTATCAATTTCCTTGATAGTTACTCTTCCATTGCTACAATCTAGTGTAATTCCACATCTTTTCATAGCCTGGAAGGAAAATAGAGCTTGAGCTGGAAAATATTTCTCTTCCAACACCACAAACTCTTCCCTGTATTTCTTATTTAGAATTTCTATCTCTAAGTTGACATTGCCTATAGCCCTTATTTGCTTTCCAGCGATCCCCTTTATGGTCCTATGGGATTCTCTCATTTGGGAAAGCTCACAACCTATATGTTTTATTAAAGTGCCTTTATCTATGATACTTACAGTACTGCCTGTATCCAACAATATGGAACTCAGTACACCTTCTAAGTGTACTTGTATGATAGGCAACTCTTCCTGACACATATTAAAATTCTTTACAGAAAACACTATTTCATTACTTCGAGTAATGTCTGTTGGGGACACATCCTTATTCACTGTCACTATTTCTCTCTGTAAGGATGGACCTTTCTGCTGCACTCTCTGTGATTGTCACTGAGAATCCCCTTGATTTGGGTTACTGGGGGAGGTATTTTGATTATTAGGCTGAGTACTTTGGTTATTTTGAGACCCCTGAGAATTTCCCTGTTTGTTGTACCAACAGTTTTGGATCAAATGTCCTGTCTTATTGCAATTCGAACACCATTTGTTTCTTCTACAATTCTGGGTTGTATGGTTGTTATAACCACAATTTCCACAACTTTGTCTCTGCCTATTGAACTGTGGCCTATTATTCCCTGAATTTTGGCCTTGACTAGCTCCCCTCTGTCCAGGAGTCCTGTTATTTCCACTGTTATTTCCATTAGTTCCAGTGGTATTCCCATTGTTACCTCTATTTGGCGGCCTACCTTGATTGTTTCTATTTGATTGATTAAATCTCCTATTGTTGTTCCCACCATTTCTATCAAACGAATTTCTATTTCCCTGATACCTAGACCTA
>JANJGK010000665.1:349621-362121 GCA_039081455.1 Macrobrachium rosenbergii | reverse complement strand
TTACACAAGGGCCCAAGTATCTAAGCAAACTAAAATTTACCGTAAAACCGAGAGAGAGAGAGAGAGAGGCTGAGGGGGAACCCGGCGGATGCAGCGAGGGAAAGTACGTCTTTCCCCTAAACGCGACAAAAACGCTCTGCCCAAAGGGACGCCTTCTTTGGGCATCTTCCTCCCACCTTGTCATACCTCACAACCCCCGATTTCTTCTCTACTGGACACGATTGGCTCTGGCACTTCTCCTTAGGCCTATCAGCCAATCGGTGCAAGGTAAGGTGACGCTAAATCCCAACGAACTTTTTGGGGGGTTTCTGGGGGAGGAAGGTTTCCTCAGTCTGAGAGAAGATGACCGTTGACCCGTCCTGTAATGGCGTCCTACGACTGCATTAGGATCCCGGGGAAGTTTCACGAGGACTGAGAAGGGCTTAGCACTCCCCTCCCGCCCTTCTCAGTCCTCGTGAAACTTCCCCGGGATCCTAATGCAGGGGAAGTTTCACGAGGACTGAGAAGGGCTTAGCACTCCCCTCCCTCCCTTCTCAGTCCTCGTGAAACTTCCCCGGGATCCTAATGCAGTCGTAGGACGCCATTACAGGACGGGTCAACGGTCATCTTCGCGATGGTTTGTGCAATTTTCTGGGCATCGGTCCAATCGCTAGTGGCCTCTTCACACTGTTAACGAAGGCTTCGATCGAAATGAAGCCCTCTTTTGACGTCGAGTTATCGAAGTCGAGAATGTGCGATGCCGGGATGGGAAGTTTCATCACCAAACTGCGAGGCACCACGCCAGCCGGCGCCGGAGGTTGCATTGCAATCCCGGAGGGAGCGGAAACGATCATTCCATTCCCGCTACTACAGTTCCCCGCCGACGTAGAACCATTATTTGCACTATCGCTGTTCGGAATTCCTGACGGCGTACTACTGTCCGTTTCACTCGCGTTCATCGGGTTCCCACCCCCTTGCCGATTCCACTCCAGGAATGCCCTCAAAAGGGCAAGGTTACTTGCTGCATTCCTTTCGCTATTTTCCCCAACCCTTCTCGGACTAACTTCTACCGCCCCACCGTCTCTCTCCTCTTGTTCGTCGCCGTTCGCCCTGTGCAACCCCGTGCTTCTTGTATTATACACCATTGTTCCCAATTTAATATCACTCTACAGTTATTGCATTAGCACGATCGTAGACCCACAGTTCGCTATATTTACTATTAATTAGCGCTTCGCAGCAGGACCCCGCACCTGACACCAGAAACTGACCCCGACCTCTCGTCGGGTTGACTTACACTGGTCCGGCTGCAGTACTGTGGGACATGCTTAAATAAGACACAGGGTGTAAATTTAACAATGATCTGTATTATCTAAAACTTACACAAGGGCCCAAGTATCTAAGCAAACTAAAATTTACCGTAAAACCGAGAGAGAGAGAGAGAGAGGCTGAGGGGGAACCCGGCGGATGCAGCGAGGGAAAGCACGTCTTTCCCCTAAACGCGACAAAAACGCTCTGCCCAAAGGGACGCCTTCTTTGGGCATCTTCCTCCCACCTTGTCATACCTCACAACCCCCGATTTCTTCTCTACTGGACACGATTGGCTCTGGCACTTCTCCTTAGGCCTATCAGCCAATCGGTGCAAGGTAAGGTGACGCTAAATCCCAACGAACTTTTTGGGGGGTTTCTGGGGGAGGAAGGTTTCCTCAGTCTGAGAGAAGATGACCGTTGACCCGTCCTGTAATGGCGTCCTACGACTGCATTAGGATCCCGGGGAAGTTTCACGAGGACTGAGAAGGGCTTATATACATATATATATATTTTATATATTATATATATATATATATATATATATATATATATATATATATATATATATATATACATATATATATATATATATATATATATATATATATATATATATATATATATATATATATATATATATATATATATGTATATACACAGTATATAATGTCATCAATACGCAAATGGTGACGGGACCTCATTAAGATTTCAAACTTTTGCTCAATAAGTTACTTGGCCAAACACTGCTGAAATTGCCCAGTTATTGGGCTATTATAAAGATTTGTAAGTCCAATAAAAAGTTATGTAAACATGCAAAGTATTCTGAATAGAAAACTGGAATACTATGGTCCTGCATCGCCTTCCATCCAGTGTTGCAGTGGTTGTTCCTTTTACCTTCCCTAGACAGCTTCATGCCTCGTAGACAACAACAATATTCCATGCCATTTCGAATACTGCCTCTACTCACGTAATTTGCATGCGAGAAATAATTAAAATACCTTTTCCTCGCACTCGCACAGCCAGATGTCTTTCTAGCTACCAACAGTGAGACAAATGGGTTACTGAAAGACCATCGTTTATTTGTTTGATCTGCGTAGACTATTTGATACATCATACAAGCTCGTCTTTCGTGTGCTTGTATTGTTCTGTTATCGAAAGTGAAGGTTCTTTGTAAATATAAGCATTCAGATATATTACTGAGGAAGTAGTTTGCATCTTTATCACAGTATGCCTTAGATATCGGAGACATTGATTGTAGCCGAACACGAGATAGCTATGCGTTCCCCACATCTAACTAAAACCTGTTTTGGTGAGGCCACACATGGAAAAGAATAGACAGACTATAGTTATTTTACTCTCCAGCAGTTTCTGTTCATGCCAAAACTAAATGGTGAATAAATACATACACATATGTATGTATGTATGTATGTATACGAATACATACACACATGTATACACACCCAAACACACACACACTATATATATATATATATATATACACATATATATATATATATATATATATATATATATATATATATTATATATATATATATATATATATATATAAAATTTATATATATATATATATATATATATATATATATATATATATATATATATATATTATATATATATATATATATATATATATATATATATATATATATATATATATATATATATATATATATATATATATATATATATATATATATATATATATATTATATATATATATATATATATATATATATATATATATATATATATATATAATATAAGTTAATGAGAAGACATTATTCATATGGTTTTTAATTATATTTTTCATGTTGAATTAAATATTACCTCTCCTATTCATCACGTTTATATGCGTTTTCACTTTTTATTTCCCCATATGAACAACTATAGTGAGTACAGTGTTTTATCGCATTATATTAGTGAATTTCAAATAGACGTTCGTACTGTTCATACTTGCAATATAATTGTTTTATACTGAGGTACAGCCGGCATAGAAGAAAAAATGTGACATTATCCAATCACTGAATTTTGTTCAAAGCCCTCCATCTCCAGTAAAAAAGCATGTTTTTTATATAATGAGTACTGGTTAATACTACATAAATTATGTTACTTAGATATCAAGGGGAAAAGAAAAGATTAGAAAACTTGTTTCAAAATAAAATGTGAATGTCAAAAAAGGTAAACTTTACATATAAAACATTATTTTCCTTTACATATAAGGACGCAAATATCATCATAATACTAATAATAAATAATTATTATTATTAATATTACCAACAACAATAGCAATAATAATAATAATTACATCCCATCTGTAGTATATGAAGACGAAAAGAACAACTAAATTTACAGACATTTAGTGTTTGTCTAAGATGAGAATAGCAAGTGACAATAATAAAGACAATAATATCAGTAATGATATTATGTCTTCAGGAGACAAAAATAAACAAAATTCCTTGTATATAAAAAACCATTACAGAAATTTAGTCTTTGTTAACAGTGCACAGTACCGGGCCAAGCAAAAGAATTACGATTAATATTTGATTTTGTTAAAAATTAGTAGCCTACCAGTTATTTAAAGAAGAATATTAACATTTAGCTTATGAAGAACAACAAAAAAGAAAACATACATATCACTATCACCCAAATGAAAATATAAAGGGTTTGTTGTATCATTATGACATGTGCAACTTAGAAAAGTTGCAACAGACACGAACAATATGCTGTGGGCAGGTTGCACTCTGGCATAGCATACACTGGTGTTTGATCTTGGAGAGTTCACCAACTGACGCCAAAAACCCACTACTATACTGTATACATACTCGAGGCATGGTGCTCATCGTTTTCGTTTTTCTGACGTGTATGCACGAAGTTCATTACTTACTAGCACCGAAACTGGTTTCGGATTCCCAAGAATAATGTTCATCTTCGCCACAATACTGCTGTGCAAATTCTTGACTGACTGCCTATTCTCTATTTGAGGAGTACAAAGAGATTAAACTAAATCCCACCCAAATGTAAAAGAATTTAGGCGTCGAGGGTCAGTGCTTGTATTCATTGAGAACACTGTCTGGGAATAAAAGAGAAGGCGTTTACTGTCCATCTTCGGGATTTTGTGTTCACAGTGTAAAATTGCGTCCTTTGGTCAATTATGTCTGTACCTCCCTTAGTAAAGTCGTAGAGTTTGTAGATTGCAGGCTTCTTTTGGCTATCGTCTTTGGTAATGGCCAACAGGGGAGGTGATATCGTGCTAAGCAATAAAACGTTCCTTGGGCAAAGCTTTACTCTTTGTGTGATTGATGAAGGAGTTCAAGCAAAGTTTTCCTTCCTTTTTTTCCCAGTACACCTCGTAAAGTTTATCTTGCTTTCCAGCAATATTCTTTATCTCTAAAGGTATACCTTTTCTACCCGCATCGATAGTGCCTAAGGCATTAATACTCTGTGACAGGAGCCACTCGAACAGTTCTATGCTGGTATATAATCTGTCTAAACTTATAGTTCGTCCTCTCAGGTCTATACTACTTTTCAGTTGGTTTATAAGGGCCTTCACAGTAGCTAGGGTGCCTGTTACGTAAAATGGCCCGGATCCCTCGATGGGTTTGCCGGAATATACAACAGTGCTGAAAGTGAAGCGATATCTCACAGCATTGATAGACTTATACAAAAGGCCATACCTAACAGGCTTACTCCTGTTGTACTGACGGAAACCTATTTGTGTTCTGCAACCATACAATGTTTCATGAATTGTTAGGAAGTCATCAGGCTGCACCACTGAACTACAGTTTCTACTGAAGCATTCAAAAACATCTCTTGCTGCTGCAAACCTGTCGTGTACCCATCGGCGGTGTCTTGTTTTTAGGTCATCAAAAGAAATATTGGCATGGATGAAAGCAAATCTTTTAGCAGACATCACCGCACCAAATGTTGGATGTCCAAATGATTCATGAAACAGTATATGATAATCATGGGTATTTAGTCCGAGCAAACCTTTCGCGTATAACAGACCGAAAAAGCTTTTCACTTCTATTGAGTCAATTAATCTGATATGACTTCCTTTACTCATTTCTTCCTCATTTAATTCCAACTGGCCCAGCCTTTGCCGGATTTTTTCATTTGTGTTTAGTACAATTGTATCAGTTATGTTATTAGACACAAACAATGCCTATGCCTTCAAAGGTGTGTCAGCCTCTTTTGCTTCTCCTACAACACCTCCGGTTGTTGGAATGTTTCCTGTTTGTTCATTCTCATTACTTGGAGGGCGCTTCTTTATCCAGGTTATTTTCTTGCCATCATCTACTTTGTGTTTGGGTTTTTCCACTACAGCAGTATATTCTTTTGTTTCAGCTGGCAGAGTGCACTTATCAAAGCTTGCTATGTCAAAACATTTGTCCAAAGAATTTACTTTTCTCTGATTTGTTAATTAACAGCTTTCTGTGTCTGCTCTGCTCGGCATCCATTCATCTACTTCAGCCGCATTATCTTCATATTCGTCTACTGTAGCTCCTCACTTTCGTATCCGCCATTTTGGTTGATGTTATCTATCCACCCAGCCAGATTTTGCTCTTGTTCTATCCCTGTTACCTCTGATAAGTACTCCTCATCTGATTCCTCAGACACAGGCTGTCCATGTTCAGAAAATATCTTTGACATCTTTATTAGCCTACCTTCCTATTCGTTTTGAACCTAGAGCTAATGCGGTTACCAGCAACCTATTGAAAAAAGAAAAAAAATTACGATAGTTGACTATCAATTAAAGGAAATTCTATCTACATTTTGAAATCGCTTCATTCACTCATCTTATTTCCGTCCTATTGCTGACCTCCGTTGGAAGTTTCAGTATGAACAATCACCACAGTAGCACATAGGCACATGACCACACGTAGTAGGCAAACACAAGCAAGACTGCATATAACATATTTTACACACACACACACACACAATATATATATATATATATATATATATATATATATATATATATATATATATATATATATATATATATACATACAGTATATATGTAAAGGTGTGGAGAAAGAGGGGCAGACCGCATGCTGTGGGTGTTGGGTTATTCTTCTTTCGTTCCGGTATACCTATTTCAGGCAGCACAAACTTGAGGGTACGCATGACAAATATCTACTCAAAACCCACTACCAAATTACTTTTTTGTTCCTATTCGTCTAAATAAAATGCACTGTGACAATTTGGTAAAATTTGATTACTTTTTTTTGCGCAGATTTACAAGTTATTGGTGATTTTTTTAAAATTCTTATCATGGAAAGTGTATACATCTATAATAATACTTGACACTGATAAAGATTTTTCATATTTAACAGCTTTAAATGTTCATAAATTATTCAGTTTTCTACCGAGCCTTTCCTATTTCAGATTTACTAAATACGAAGTGAATCCATTATTAATATGCAATAACATAGGCCTATACTGCATACTAAAGTATATAAACTTCCATAAGGGTTTTGCTGTCACATCAATGAAGATTATATTATGAATAAAAATGCAAATATATTTTGGGGATATCACGCACTAAGACCTGATATATGTACAATATATATATATATATATATATATATATATATATATATATATATATATATATATATATATATATATATATATATATATATATATATGTGTGTGTGTGTGTGTGTGTGTGTGTGTGTGTGTGTGTGTGTGTGTGTGGTGAAGTTGCTAGACCTAAGCCCTTTTCTGTCCCCATTCATGACTACCAGTTACCCACTAAGTCTGGGCGGGCCGGGAGGCCAACCAACAACCTTGGTTATCCAGATTGTTTATTCATGTTTTTCTACGCGGCTTCATCTCCATTATGGGCAGTATTGTACTATACCTATGCTATTGTCGCCACTGACTCGCCTTTCTTTTGCAGTGTCACAAATCAGACATGGGTTTACGAGATACAATCAATATGTTGGCGCGTAGGAGTGTAAAACACGACACCCACAAAATCTGAGATGTTGGAAGGAATGACAGCAAGTGCAATCTTCTGTCTTTGCTCTTCAAACATCGGTAGCTAGGCGAGCAATGTCTCCCTCACAAAATTCTTCGAACTCACATTTAGTCCTGAAAAGAGGTCATGCACTAGGTCTATCTGCTTTATATATACATACATATATATATATATATATATATATATATATATATATATACATACGTATACATATATATTATATATATACATACATATATACATGTTATCATTTACAGTCATGAAAGGGAAATACGTCTGACACTATTGATATTTCCATCTTCACACGGCCTAGGCCTAGTCTGCTCTTTAATCGTTAATATTCTTGAAACAAACACACACACACACACACACACACACACATATATATATATATATAATATATATATACATATATATATATATATATATATTTATATATTTATATATATATATATATATATATATATATATATATATATATATATATATATATATATATATATATATATATATATATATATATATATATATAAGCAGACAGACCTACAGCGTGACCTCTTTTCAGGACTAATGTAAGTTGGATGAATTTTGTTTGAATAGCAAAGACAAAAGATTGCACCTGCTGTCACGCTAATTACTAAAATTTACTCTATGACTACACACATTGTTATTTATTAATGTTTCATTGATATTTTTGTGTTGAATAAGCTTTCCTAATGAGTTTCGCGGGACTGAGTTTCAGAATACAGTTCTGAATACTAAATATTCTGCGCCAGGAAAGCATAGCATAGGCCTACTTTTTCACACTGTTGCGGTACAATGGGGCTTAGGTCAGGTACACTGTTCATTTATACATTGTTTCTGACACTAAACTTCAGTAGAGTTCCTAGTGCCTACAGATAGCCTTATAGGCAATCAATGTTGTTATCTAGTGATTATATGTACTACAACACTAGATCGGGTAGTCCGTAGCTTGGTGACTAGTAGACCTA
Organism: Macrobrachium rosenbergii; assembly: GCA_039081455.1. NCBI lineage: Eukaryota > Metazoa > Arthropoda > Malacostraca > Decapoda > Palaemonidae > Macrobrachium > Macrobrachium rosenbergii. The sequence goes on along the minus strand of JANJGK010000665.1, from coordinate 353,835 downwards.
TGTTGGGTAATCTTTGATCTCATAGTTCATCTACCTGAAGAGTGATGGGCTTCAACAAAAGAAAGCACTTACAGCAACATACACGAATAAATTAACCTTATCTCAATCAGCACTTACAGTTTCTTTTTTATCTGCATAGACGATATGAAACAGCGTGAGAAAAGACGATTATGAAACAGCATAAGAAAAGACCCACATCTGACTCTGTCACGCAAGATCTGTGATGAGCGTTTAGTCTTCGATAATCTGATTGCGCCCGCTTTTGATCAAACAGTCTGTTAATTTTCATATTTTTTGTTAAAAAAAAGGTTTTGAAAACTCTTGTAGACACAAATGAAAGTTTCGTATCATGATTTTATGGTATAGGTTCTGCCATTTGCTTGGTGCAATATTGTAGTTCAGTCATACGTCTGGCAGAAGTGTAACACATTTCTTTTCAAATAATTTCGCCTCTGTTTTTTATTGTTTCGTCCGACATGATGTTATTTCGGTTTTATTCTGGGAAAACCATTTTAATATGACATACAAAACTAATGAAAATGAAAATAATTAATTTCTCATATTTTGGTAATCATAGAATCAACTAAAAACGATTATTAAATAAAATTATCTAAAAATGAAAAAAATCCCGTAGGGTGGGTCTGCCCGGACCCAACTTGCACCAGATAGGATTAAGAGACTGGCCAGTCTTGGAGGCCTTTGGGCCTCATCCTTGAAGTTCTTGGGCCCTCTCCAGGCCTGCTTCCCCAGCCTGGCAGGATACCTGCCTTCCTCCGAGGAAGCAGCCTCTGGGTCAGACCCTTCCCTTCAAGGCTGCACTCAAGAGACTGGCCATCCTTGGAGGACTTTGGGCCTCATCCTTGAAGTTCTTGGGCCCTCTCCAGGCCCGCTTCCCCAGCCTGGCAGGATACCTGCCTTCCTCCGAGGAAGCAGCCTCTGGGTTGGACCCTTCCCTTCAAGGCTGCCCTCAAGAGACTGGCCAGCCTTGGAGGACTTTGGGCCTCATCCTTGAAGTTCTTGGGCCCTCTCCAGGCCCGCTTCCCCAGCCTGGCAGGATACCTGCCTTCCTCCGAGGAAGCAGCCTCTGGGTTGGACCCTTCCCTTCAAGGCTGCCCTCAAGAGACTGGCCAGTCTTGGAGGCCTTTGGGCCTCATCCTTGAAGTTCTTGGGCCCTCTCCAGGCCTGCTTCCCCAGCCTGGCAGGATACCTGCCTTCCTCCGAGGAAGCAGCCTCTGGGTCAGACCCTTCCCTTCAAGGCTGCCCTTAAGAGACTGGCCATCCTTGGAGGACTTTGGGCCTCATCCTTGAAGTTCTTGGGCCCTCTCCAGGCCTGCTTCCCCAGCCTGGCAGGATACCTGCCTTCCTCCGAGGAAGCAGCCTCTGGGTCAGACCCTTCCCTTCAAGGCTGCCCTTAAGAGACTGGCCATCCTTGGAGGACTTTGGGCCTCATCCTTGAAGTTCTTGGGCCCTCTCCAGGCCTGCTTCCCCAGCCTGGCAGGATACCTGCCTTCCTCCGAGGAAGCAGCCTCTGGGTCAGACCCTTCCCTTCAAGGCTGCCCTCAAGAGACTGGCCATCCTTGGAGGACTTTGGGCCTCATCCTTGAAGTTCTTGGGCCCTCTCCAGGCCTGCTTCCCCAGCCTGGCAGGATACCTGCCTTCCTCCGAGGAAGCAGCCTCTGGGTCGGACCCTTCCCTTCAAGGCTGCCCTTAAGAGACTGGCCATCCTTGGAGGACTTTGGGCCTCATCCTTGAAGTTCTTGGGCCCTCTCCAGGCCTGCTTCCCCAGCCTGGCAGGATACCTGCCTTCCTCCGAGGAAGCAGCCTCTGGGTCGGACCCTTCCCTTCAAGGCTGCCCTCAAGAGACTGGCCATCCTTGGAGGACTTTGGGCCTCATCCTTGAAGTTCTTGGGCCCTCTCCAGGCCTGCTTCCCCAGCCTGGCAGGATACCTGCCTTCCTCCGAAGAAGCAGCCTCTGGGTCGGACCCTTCCCTTCAAGGCTGCCCTTAAGAGACTGGCCATCCTTGGAGGACTTTGGGCCTCATCCTTGAAGTTCTTGGGCCCTCTCCAGGCCTGCTTCCCCAGCCTGGCAGGATACCTGCCTTCCTCCGAGGAAGCAGCCTCTGGGTCGGACCCTTCCCTTCAAGGCTGCCCTCAAGAGACTGGCCATCCTTGGAGGACTTTGGGCCTCATCCTTGAAGTTCTTGGGCCCTCTCCAGGCCTGCTTCCCCAGCCTGGCAGGATACCTGCCTTCCTCCGAGGAAGCAGCCTCTGGGTCGGACCCTTCCCTTCAAGGCTGCCCTCAAGAGACTGGCCAGCCTTGGAGGACTTTGGGCCTCATCCTTGAAGTTCTTGGGCCCTCTCCAGGCCTGCTTCCCCAGCCTGGCAGGATACCTGCCTTCCTCCGAGGAAGCAGGCTCTGGGTTGGACCCTTCCCTTCAAGGCTACCCTTAAGAGACTGGCCATCCTTGGAGGACTTTGGGCCTCATCCTTGAAGTTCTTGGGCCCTCTCCAGGCCTGCTTCCCTAGCCTGGCAGGATACCTGCCTTCCTCCGTGGAAGCAGCCTCTGGGTCAGACCCTTCCCTTCAAGGCTGCCCTCAAGAGACTGGCCATCCTTGGAGGACTTTGGGCCTCATCCTTGAAGTTCTTGGGCCCTCTCCAGGCCTGCTTCCCCAGCCTGGCAGGATACCTGCCTTCCTCCGAGGAAGCAGCCTCTGGGTTGGACCCTTCCCTTCAAGGCTGCCCTTAAGAGACTGGCCATCCTTGGAGGACTTTGGGCCTCATCCTTGAAGTTCTTGGGCCCTCTCCAGGCCTGCTTCCCCAGCCTGGCAGGATACCTGCCTTCCTCCGAGGAAGCAGCCTCTGGGTCGGACCCTTCCCTTCAAGGCTGCCCTCAAGAGACTGGCCATCCTTGGAGGACTTTGGGCCTCATCCTTGAAGTTCTTGGGCCCTCTCCAGGCCTGCTTCCCCAGCCTGGCAGGATACCTGCCTTCCTCCGAGGAAGCAGCCTCTGGGTCAGACCCTTCCCTTCAAGGCTGCCCTCAAGAAACTGGCCAGCCTAGGAGGACTTTGGGCCTCATCCTTGAAGTTCTTGGGCCCTCTCCAGGCCTGCTTCCCCAGCCTGGCAGGATACCTGCCTTCCTCCGGGGAAGCAGCCTCTGGGTCAGACCCTTCCCTTCAAGGCTGCCCTTAAGAGACTGGCCATCCTTGGAGGACTTTGGGCCTCATCCTTGAAGTTCTTGGGCCCTCTCCAGGCCTGCTTCCCCAGCCTGGCAGGATACCCGCCTTCCTCCGAGGAAGCAGCCTCTGGGTCAGACCCTTCCCTTCAAGGCTGCCCTTAAGAGACTGGCCATCCTTGGAGGACTTTGGGCCTCATCCTTGAAGTTCTTGGGCCCTCTCCAGGCCTGCTTCCCCAGCCTGGCAGGATACCTGCCTTCCTCCGAGGAAGCAGCCTCTGGGTCAGACCCTTCCCTTCAAGGCTGCCCTCAAGAGACTGGCCAGCCTAGGAGGACTTTGGGCCTCATCCTTGAAGTTCTTGGGCCCTCTCCAGGCCTGCTTCCCCAGCCTGGCAGGATACCTGCCTTCCTCCGAGGAAGCAGCCTCTGGGTCAGACCCTTCCCTTCAAGGCTGCCCTTAAGAGACTGGCCATCCTTGGAGGACTTTGGGCCTCATCCTTGAAGTTCTTGGGCCCTCTCCAGGCCTGCTTCCCCAGCCTGGCAGGATACCTGCCTTCCTCCGAGGAAGCAGCCTCTGGGTCGGACCCTTCCCTTCAAGGCTGCCCTCAAGAAACTGGCCAGCCTAGGAGGACTTTGGGCCTCATCCTTGAAGTTCTTGGGCCCTCTCCAGGCCTGCTTCCCCAGCCTGGCAGGATACCTGCCTTCCTCCGGGGAAGCAGCCTCTGGGTCAGACCCTTCCCTTCAAGGCTGCCCTTAAGAGACTGGCCATCCTTGGAGGACTTTGGGCCTCATCCTTGAAGTTCTTGGGCCCTCTCCAGGCCTGCTTCCCCAGCCTGGCAGGATACCCGCCTTCCTCCGAGGAAGCAGCCTCTGGGTCAGACCCTTCCCTTCAAGGCTGCCCTTAAGAGACTGGCCATCCTTGGAGGACTTTGGGCCTCATCCTTGAAGTTCTTGGGCCCTCTCCAGGCCTGCTTCCCCAGCCTGGCAGGATACCTGCCTTCCTCCGAGGAAGCAGCCTCTGGGTCAGACCCTTCCCTTCA
>JANJGK010000665.1:324621-344621 GCA_039081455.1 Macrobrachium rosenbergii | reverse complement strand
CATACATATACATACATGTATATATGTGTATATATATACATATATATGTATATATATATATATATATATATATATATATATATATATATATATATATATATATATATATATATTTATATACATCTGGAACCGGTTTGATAGACAAAACTTTATTACGCATATGCACTTCGTTATGTTGTGGTATGCGTTCCCAACTATGAATGACTCTGCTTCTGTCTGTTGTTATTCACTTGGTAAATAATTCATCTCACACTGTATAACTTATTTCAGGAGGGGGTTAAGTGATTTCGCCGGGCACTTTCTTAAGTTTTATTCTTATAACACTAAGAGTTCACACGGCCAGCCACACTGGACTTAGAAATTTCTCTTGGTGTCGGAGAGGAGAGCGACACAGATCTTACCCAAAAAGGGTTCAAGTTAACTCTAACTAAAAATTGATCAGAATGAACTCTGGACCTATATTGAATAAAACTCCGCCTCTTTGAGGAAGTCTACTCTAATCTTAATGGTTCAATTTCAACTCCCACTTTGGCAAAGGACAAATCAGGTCAATTTTGCTGACCTTTTCACTTCATAATCATTCCTCTAGCTCCTCCTTACTTTCCCATAACTCGACGTTGGTTGTGGTCAAACTCCAATTTACTTGGTCTCATGGCTCATCATTTCAAGTTATCAACACCATCTCTCTCTCTCTCTCTCTCTCTCTCTCTCTCTCTCTCTCTCTCTCTCTCTCTCTCTCTCTCTCTCTCTCTCTCTCTCTCTCTCTCTCTCTCTCTCTCATAATCCCGATCAGTGAATTTCATACTTATTCATTGTAGAAATACTTTCAAATTCATTGCATAACATCACTCGGCCACATGCCTACATTGACTACAATGTACAAAATTACAAATTGAATCAATTAATGTAAGAGGATTAACCATCTCAACACCATATAATATCATCACAAAAATTAACTCTAAGCCAACCAACTAAGGTAAACCCAATCTCAACACCACATAAAATCATCACAAAAATTAACTCTAAGCCAACCAACTAAGGTAAACCCAGCAATAATAATGTAATGCAAAAAATGAATAAAGTAGTAATGTAAGCAGGTGCATGGAAATAAAATTATATGAATGCCTATAATATACATTCAAAGAAAAACTTGACTATAGTCAATGTCAATAATATTCATTAGTAAGCAAAGAAATGCAAGAAATATTATAATGCATCATAGTGCTAAACACAAAATAAGACAATCATATATCTATATATCAAATACTCAAAATAAATGCAGAAAAATAAGGCAAAGTTAATATATCAAATGCCTATTACTCTCTGGTTATCAATCATGATAACTTGGTAAAAATTCACATATCATAAACATATCTGATTGTTTTTAAAAGAAATCATAAATTGTAAATAAAAAAAAAAATCAATCATCAAAATGTTCAAGTGCAAGTCAATGGTAAACGCTATCACTCTTTAGGAAGGATTCTGTCCATTATGTCTTTGATTATGGTAAGCTTATTCAATATTAATTTCCTGACAATTATAAAGGAAATGAAAGCAAACTACCAAAAGAATGACATTTATGAATGACATGATAGGAGAAATCTTGGTCTTATATGTATGAAAGAAAGTATGAACCTCTTCTAGCTTTGTGAATGTCTCCAATTCCAGTTCTGAAAGCTGAAATTCGTTAATAACTTCAAACTGATGTACACTTTTAGTGATATTTAAACTGTACGTCGTGAAGACTGTAGGTTTGTAATACAAATTATGTAGAATGACCAATTCACAAGCAGATGAAAATGAGTGTACATTAATGAAAACTACTTCTGTGTTGTTTGACTTACAGTCAATCTTAGCATTCAATCTGTTTGCTGAGAACACAAAAATTTCATCATCAATGATCTGAGCCTTGAAAGTTTCTGTAAACGGTAGGTACTTACAATGGTTCTTACCATTCTTGTTGTTTACAAGATCATCTAGACAATGAAGAGCACTCAAGGGTTCATAGAAATTCACAATGTTACAAACATATACACCATCATTAAGCATGATACATTCCCTGAACTCATGTTCGGGAATTTCGGTCACTAGGAACGAATCATGCTGCAAGGCAAAGTGTCGAACTGTTCCTTCTAGTACAATGGACTTATTATCTACTGTCATTGGGAATGGATAGACTGACATCAATGAGTTGATGTCTGGATTGTTGAAAGGGATCACTAGAATTATTTGGTTAACTATTACTTTCACTGTGATCATGCCATAATAGTCCACTATATTTTCTACTAGTGGCTTCAAATGGTTGTTCACAACACACTTCTGAATAATGGCTTCAATTTCACTAGGGGCTATCAGAAAAGGCGACAGCAGGTTTTTACCTGCCATCATGATTGCATTGAGTAATTCCTTGTATTCCAGAAGGAATTTACTTGCTTCTATGAGCAGTTGCTCCATCATTTCTGTTTGATGGATTCTAGCAATTTCTGATGAAACATTATGGAGGGCACTATTCACGAATTCTTTCAGCTCTGTGATCATTTTCTGATTTTGATTGACATTTCCTATAACTTTATTATAGACAGTGCCCTGCTCAGAAGCCCAATTTTCAAGTTGAGCCACTCTTTCCTTTAGCCTTTCAACATTACCATCGGTCGCCACTCCAAAGAGATTGTGTAAAGCGACACCTATAAAGGGTATGAGTGATCGCTTTACTACTTTCCTTGGCATAACACTATCAATGTCACTCTGCAACTTGGAGAGCATGTCGTACAAATTTCTATCTTGGACACTGTGTAACCCTGCCTGGATCTGATTGCTCAGCTGGACTAACTGCTCTCTCTGATCGATAATGGACTCCGTCCGGATCTTAACAATGGCTAGGTCCTATATCATCTTAACCTTGCCATGTTCCTTGATGATGGCTCCCTTCCTTAGTTGTACGAGTGAGTTCACAATTTGACTCACTGCCAACCACCAAACAATCCATTTGCTGAAATAATGTTATTAAGCAGTAAAAATCTTATCAACTACATTTGTTTACCATTGCACTTGCCATTACCTTCTTCTCAAATTATACCTTGGGGTCATTGAAGATTCTATTTTATTATCTATCTTATCTTTGTTAGACAAATCTGTCAACTGGGTAGACGACCAAGGTTCTGAATGAACTACTTTAATGTGGTTCCAATGTACAATAGATTCTCTCAAGGTGATCTCATGCATTAACTTGAATTTATTCAACTTCAAAACTTCTAAAACTCTATATGGACCACGGAATTTAGGTGATACTTTAGTATTAGATCCTTCAAGAACATGATTGAGTACATAAACTTGTTGTCCTACCTTTAACGAGGGTATGGTGGATCTGTTATTGTAATACTTACTAGATTTTTTATGTAACTCCTTTAATCTAGTCCTGGTAACCTTTATAGTCTCATACGTACGTCTTGTCTTCCAAACAATATAGTCCTCATAGTTGTACGTACGTCTGGGTGGTGCGGCATCATCCAAAAGTGAATTTGGCATTCTCTTTTGGTAGCCATACAATAGGAAATGAGGAGTTTCTCCTATTGATTCATTTACTGTGTTGTTTAGAGTAAATTGTATGTCTTCGAGAGTCAAGTCCCAGTCTTCAGTGTTTGGGGTTACCAATGTTTTCAGAACATCCTTTATTTTGCGATTTGTTCTTTCTACTGCTCCATTTGAGCTTGGCTTATGTGCTGTTATTTGACATTTCTGTATCTCATAAAAGTCACACAGTTTCTTCAGAATGTCACTAGTAAATTCAGCAGCATTGTCTGAGAGCAAAACTTGAGGACATGAATGTCTGGTTATGATTCTAGACTTAAAGGCTTCTGCCATCGTTGATGCTTCTCTGTTTCTAGTTGGAACAATTTCTACGTATCTGGTCAAATAGTCAATGAAAACTAAAATCTGTTTATTTCCTCTGATGGTGTTCGGGAATGGACCTAAGAAATCCATTGTGACTACTTGAAAAGGATTTAATTCTGAAGGATACATTTCCAGAGGAGCCTTGACGTTGACATTCCCCTTATGTACATTACATATGGTACAGTTCTGAACAAATCGACTAGCATCTTCACTACATCGAGGCCAAAAATAGTTTCTAGTGATTGTTCTACATGTTTTCTTAATTCCAGGATGTCCTGATAACTTGCATGAATGGGTTAGTTCTGAGACGTCCTGTATTAGTGTATTAGGAATGTACAAACGTGAACAAGCATTTGGTTCGTCTGAAGTTTTGTACAATAATCCATCTATCAACTGAAACTCTGAATTTTCCTCACCTTGCAAGAGGTTACCAATTACTTCCCTTATTCTAGAATCCTTTTGTTGTTCCTGACGAACTTTGTCTAAATCTAGGTCTGTGATTTGACAACTGAAGGCGAAATTATGAGTGGTAATTTGTTTCTCGTTCTCTTCTTGTGATCTAGATAAGACGTCAGCTAATGTGTTATATCTACCAGGTATATATCTAAATTCTGGGGCAAATTCTAATACGCTAACGAACCACCTATTGAACTTTATATTATTGGTAAAAGACCCTTTCTTGAAAAGATCACAAATGGGTTTATGATCTGTAAGAACATTAATTTTATGTCCTAGCAAAATGTGCCTAAATTTCTGTAATCCCCAGACTAAGGCTAAACATTCTCTTTCTGTTGTACTGTAATTTCTTTCAGCTGCATTCAAAACTCTACTGGCATAGTATACAGTCCTCATCCTTGTTTTATCCTTTTGCATCAAGACGGCACCTAGTCCTGTACTTGAAGCATCACAGGCTAAGTAGAATTCCTTCTCGAAGTCTGGATAAACTAGGATAGGATCTGTTATCAACATATCCTTTAGTGTTTTGAACGCTGTTTCCTGTTCATCTTTCCACTCATAGTTAGCATCTTTCCTAGTTAACTCAGTTAATGGTTTTGCTATTGTAGCAAATCCCTTTATGAAAGGTCGATAATACCCTACCATACCTAGGAATCTTCTTAGTGCCTTCAAATTTCTTGGGGCTGGATAGTCCACAATAGCCTTAATCTTTCCTTCTTGCATTTTCAAACCATGTTCACTGATAACATGTCCTAGATATTCTAGAGATTTCTTCATGAAGTGACATTTCTTAATTTTTACCTTTAAACCGACCTTTCTGAGCCTATCTAATACTAATTCTATTGTCTTGAAATGACTCTCTACATCCTTACTAGCAATTATTACATCGTCAAGATAAACCGATACGTCTTCAACATCTCCTAAGGTTTGCAGCAATCAACGTACAAACGTTAAAGGAGCCGAAGTAAGACCAAACGGCATTACCTCGAATTGCAAATGTTCTTTGTGAGTACTGAATGCCGTGAGATGCTCGGATTCTTCATCGAGAGGAACTTGCCAATATCCACTTAGTAGATCAAGGCTAGAAAATACCTTGGCACCTCCTAATTGAGCTAACATGTCATTAATGACTGGCATTGGCATTCGATCAGGGACGGTGTGGGAATTCAATTTCCTGTAATCGATTACCATCCTCCTATTACCGTCTTTCTTTGGAACTAGCAGTAAAGGTGAATTATAAGGTGACTTAGAAGGAATTACGACTCCATCTTCCTTCATCTCCTCAACCATCTCGTCTACGATGGGTCTTTGACTTATTGGAAGTTTGTAGTTAGGTACATAAAAGGGTCTAGCACCATCTTCTATGACTATTTTGTGCTGCAGGACATCTGTCCTTCCTAACTTATCTCCTGTTACCGCTACAACATTCCTATATTTCTCTAATATCTGTATTAACCTGTCCCTACAATGAGGAAAATCTGTATTATTTACTTCCCCTTCTAATTTAACTCTTGTGTCAGCCACAGAGACAAATGCTTTTTCACTTATGGTTAGTAAAGGGTTAGTAATCACAATTCCCTTACAGAATTCTATGCCGGCATGCAATTCTAGTCTCTTGTCAGAATAATTATACACATAAGTCGTGCAATTTCCACCATTAAGTCTTACTAGGGAATTGTCCATTTTCACAAAGTCTGGTAAGTCTTCATTAACTAATAACACATCTGTATCACCTAGGTTTTTATCTGTTACAATTCTAAGACAAACCTTTGTCAGACCTTGTGGATGCAGCATAACGCTATTATTTAATCTAAATTTTACAAGATTATCATCGGCAGTACTAACTAAGCAGATCTCTTCTGCATTCTGTGCATCGGCAGTGTAACAGACATCAGTATCATCTGAACTTTCATCTTGTGGTATCACAGAACTTATCTCTGTTATTTTCAGGTTGCCTAACAGCAACACCTCATTGAGATACTTCTCTTCCGTATCTTCTCCTATTATTAGGTGACTACCTTCTATTAGCGTGTCAGGATCGTCAGGTTGGGAAAAAGAACTAAGTTCTTCGGAGGTATCTACTTGTTGTGCACTTGAGTCATCAGGTTCATACCTGCTATCTGAGAATTCCTCCTGAGTGGCTTCTAGGCCTTGAAAAGCAGTTTGACTATCTTCTCCTATTGCTTCTATCATTGAATTTCTACACACTGTCCTACCCGGGTTAGCATTAAATTCCATTTCTATCTGTTGGATGTCTACTTCTTCAGATGAGGCTGTCTCAGGTAAAGTGATCAAGTTTATCTGAAACTGTTCCTCTTCTTCAAGAGAGCAAACATTTCCTCTATCAATTTCCTTGATAGTTATTCTTCCATTGCTACAATCTAGTGTAATTCCACATCTTTTCATAACCTGGAAGGAAAATAGAGCTTGAGGTGGAAAATATTTCTCATCCAACACCACAAACTCTTCCCTGTATTTCTTAAATCTAGAATTATTACGAGACATTCACGTCCCCAAGTTCTTCTTTCTGATAACGCAGCAGAATTTACCAGTGAACTTTTAAGAAAATTATGTGAATTTTATGAGATAAATAAATGTCAAATCACAGCATATAAACCAAGTTCAAATGGAGCAGTAGAAAGAATGAATCGTAAGATAAAGGATATCCTGAAAACTTTAGTTAAACCTAATACAGAAGACTGGGATTTAGCTTTGGAAGACGTACAGTTTACTATAAACAATACTGTAAATGAGACAGTAGGAGAATCACCACACTACTTGTTATACACATATATACATATATATGCATATATATATATATATATACACAAATAAAACCAGAAGAAGAAGAAGAAGAAGAAGAAGAAGAAGAAGAAGAAGAAGAAGAAGAAGAAGAAGAAGAAGAAGAAGAAGAAGAAGACGACAGCAAGAAACATAATTCACTTTATTCTTGCAGCGACGTTCCGAGACCAGTGTCTCATCATCGAGGCTAAAATGAAAGATAAAAAACTGATCAACAACACAGTATAACAAATTATCTTTTGTTGACACGCAAAACACATTGAACAAAGCAAAGCAAAGTAAGATACAACACTGAAATAAAAATCACTCGACAAGAAAAGAAACACAATTAAAATGAAGTTCAGTTGCTCTATATATGGAAAATGCGCCGAAAGTAAAAGGCCTTGTTGAAGCTGTGTACAGTACAAGGGATCAGATGAAGAGTGGTTGTCTTAAGTGGGAAGGCAGCTCTGGGTTGGATTGTGTACACCCTGTACGGAAACTAATGCCCATACGTACATCACATCTCACCTAAGTCTGCCTATTTCATCGGCAGTAAGTATCAATATAGACAAACTTGACATCAACAGCCGGAAAATAATTAATTAAAATTCTCCTGAAGTGAGGTAAAGTAAGTGTACTTTAGTTTAACCAGACCACTGAGCTGATTAACAGCTCTCCTATGGCTGGCCCGAAGAATTGAGATTTATTTTACGTGGCTAAGAACCAGTTGGTTACCGAGCAACGAGACCTACAGCTTATTGTGGAATCCGAACCACATTATACCGAGAAATGAATTTCTATCACCAGAAATAAATTCCTCTAATTCTTCATTGGCCGGTCGGAGACTCGAACTCGGGCCTAGCAGAGTGCCAGCCGAGAGCTCTACCGACTGGTCCAACGAGGAACTAGTTAATGGCATGGCTCTGTGGAAGAGGGTAGTCAATGAATTTCATTGAAAACTGAATAGAACAAAAACTATAATAACAGTTAAGACCAAGGGCTGTGAACGTTGCCTATCGAAAAACACCTGTGTGAAAACGGTCGTCTTCACGGATGACAATCCTATCTAAGAAAGGTAGTTGGCTGTTGTTTTCCAATTCATATGTAAATTTAAAGTTGGAATGTAAAGTACTGGCGTATTGTAGGAACGAATCACGATGCAATTGGTCCTTGAAAGAACAAAAGTGTCATCCACATATCGGCGATAGAAGAAGGGTTTCAAAGAAGATGGACAACTGTCCAGAAGCTCGCTCTTAAATTTGTGCATAAAAATGTTAGCGAATGTGGGTGACCCATGCCCACACCCTCAGTGGGTTACCCACGCCCATACCTTCAATTTGCACGTATGCTTCATCATTAAAAACAAAGGCAGTGTCCCGCACTGCCAACTCCAATAACTCTTAAAATCATGACGGTTAAAACCATAGTGAACGCATTCAGCCCCAGTAAAAAAAAAAAATTATATATAAGAGAGAGAGAGAGAGAGTAAAAGGTGTAGAGAGAGGGAAAGAGAAAAAGGCGTATAGAGAGAGAGTAAAAGGTGTAGAGAGAGAGAGAGAGAGAGAGAGAGAGAGAGAGAGAGAGAGAGAGAGAGAGAGAGAGAGACCTTACCTTACAGACCTTACAGTTCGTTCGGGTTGCCCCAGGAGGTCCCTCAGCGTGAGGCACCTCTGATGTCTACCAGAGAATTGCTAATGCATCTTCCGGTATATTTTGCATCTTCCAATCTTGGTTGGTCTGTGATGCATCTTAGTTATTTGTCGAGCTTATTCTTAAACACATCTACGCTCACTCCTGATGTGTTCCTCAGATGAGCTGGTAGCGCATTGAATAGAAACTGCATTATCGATGCTGGTGCGTGGTGGATTAATGTCCTGTGTGCTTTCCTTAGTTTTCCTGGTATAGTTTTGGCACTATTAATCTACCTCTGCTTGCTCTTTCTGATATTTTTAGCTCCATGATGTTTTCGGTAATTCCTTCTGTCTGTTTCCATGCCTGGATTATCATGTGGCGTTCTCTTCTCCTTTCGAGACTATATAAATTTAAGAATTGTAGTCTTTCCCAGTAGTCAAGGTCCTTAACTTCTTCTATTCTAGCTGTAAAGGACCTTTGTACACTCTCTATTTGTACAATATCCTTTTGGTAGTGTGGGTACCATATTATATTGCAATATTCAAGTGGACTACGTACGTACGTTTTATAAAGCATAATCATGTGTTCAGCTTTTCTTGTTTTGAAGTGCCGGAACAACATTCCCATTTTTGCTTTGCATTTTGCCAGTAGTATTGCTATTTGATCATTGCGTAACACATTCCTATTCAACATCACACCAAGGTCTTTAACTGCTTCCTTATTTGTGATTGTCTCGTTATCAGGTCCTTTTTATGTCATTTCTTTTTGTACCGGCAGATACGTTCGTCCATTGCGTTGAAATCGCTACTAACTCTTTTTCGTATGGGTTAATTTAATTGCTGGATATTTTCATAACTCCTTTTTTTTCAGTTTACGTAACCTATTGTGGTGGTGTAATGTAACACTTGTCATTATATTCAGAGTGAATAGCCAAGATGCACCATTGCCTGAATGCATTAGACTGAATGCACCATTAGCCTAGACAGAATGCACCACCAGCCTGGTCTAAATGCACCAGCCACTTAGTCTGAATGCACCATTTTGTCAGTAGTCTGAATGCACCGTTTTGTCAGTAGTCTGAATGCACCATTTTGTCAATAGTCTGAATGCACCGTTTTGTCAGTAGTCTGAATGCACCATTTTGTAAATAGTCTGAATGCACCAATTTTTAAATAGTCTGAATGCACCGTTTTGTCAGTAGTCTGAATGCACCCATTTGTAAATAGTCTGAATGCACCATTTTGTAAATATTCTGAATGCACCATTTTGTCAATAGTCTGAATGCACCATTTTGTCAATAGTCTGAATGCACCATTTTGTTAATAGTCTGAATGCACCAATTTGTAAATAGTCTGAATGCACCATTTTGTCAATAGTCTGAATGCACCATTTTGTCAATAGTCTGAATGCACCAATTTGTAAATAGTCTGAATGCACCAATTTGTAAATAGTCTGAATGCACCATTTTGTCAATAGTCTGAATGTACCATTTTGTCAATAGTCTGAATGCACCAATTTGTCAATAGTCTGAATGTACCATTTTGTCAATAGTCTGAATGTACCATTTTGTCAATAGTCTGAATGCACCATTTTGTCAATAGTCTGAATGCACCGTTTTGTTAATATCTGAATGCACCAATTGTAAATAGTCTGAATGCACCATTTTGTCAATATTCTGAATGCACCATTTTGTCAATATTCTGAATGCACCATTTTGTCAATATTCTGAATGCACCATTTTGTCAATAGTCTGAATGTACCATTTTGTCAATAGTCTGAATGCACCGTTTTGTTAATAGTCTGAATGCACCAATTTGTAAATAGTCTGAATGCACCATTTTGTAGTCTGAATGCACCATTTTGTCAATAGTCTGAATGCACCATTTTGTCAATAGTCTGAATGCACCATTTTGTCAATAGTCTGAATGCACCGTTTTGTTAATAGTCTGAATGCACCAATTTGTAAATAGTCTGAATGCACCATTTTGTAGTCTGAATGCACCATTTTGTAAATAGTCTGAATACACCATTTGGTCAATAGTCTGAATGCACCATTTTGTCAATAGCCTGAATGCACCAATTTGTAAATAGTCTGAATGCACCACACTGCATAAAAATGCGCTTGTTGTGTGGTTGATTCAGGTATCACCAAATTTTTGTCATTCTTACAAGAAACTGGTGAAATCTCAGTTTTCTGCTTGTGAAAAGTAGTTATTCGGTGATTTAAAGAATAGACAGTCTCATTTCTTTACTAAAGCCTTGATATCATCCATCCTTTTATCATAATGTATTTGATATCAATATTTATTTTATTTTATGTACCCCAACTTAGTTTATAGACTATGAATGTTTCTGTCAGAAGCCTTAAAGTGTCTTGTTGGTTTTGTAAACTTCTATTTTTATTCGGATTTTTAAAATTATTTACTTTATCAAAGAGAATAATCTTGCAAAGTATGAATATATAATATTTACTTATATAGTTACCCAAAGAACAGGTGTTAACTGAATTAAGTTGGTGCCTTGGGACCATAAGGAATAATGCATTTTAACTGGTTAGTTTTAATCTTCTTCTCAGAGCATAATGCATTTGTTGGTTTTGTAATAATATTCTTACTGTATGCAGACTTTGTAAATGATTCGCTGTATCAAAGAAAATAATCCTGCAAAATGGATATAGATACCTATATAGTTCCCCAAAGAGCAGGTGTTATGTGAATTAAGTTGGTGCATTGGGACCACAAGAAAAAATGCACTTTAATTAGGAAGTGGTGCATTGGGACCAGATACTCGGTGCATTCGGACCATGGTACATTGTGCAATTGAGGCAATGGTGCTTTAGTCCATAAACGATAGCCAGCCGTCGTTGCGTTGTTGTTTCCCACCGAATTCAGACTTTTAGTTTACGTAACCTATTGCAATATCTTGGGTCGTGTTGTAATACTAAAATTTCGTTATGATTGAATAGGCGGGGAAAAGGGGTCGTTGTTTTCCATATAATGAAGCCAGACATTAAAGAAAAATGGGAGAGACAAAGACCGAATTACGTAACAACTGCTAGAAATCTGCATGGTTTGGACGCATTCAGATCCTTCAAGAATTGCTCAACATTGCTAGTTATAAGTAACACAATGTTTAATGTTCGTGTTTAGTATCGAATCCTATTTGAACTAAGTTATAGTCTTCGGTTCTATTAATTCCAGTGTAGTAGAATTCGATCTGTTATTATGTCCCGTAATCCGATGATGACATGTTTTATATTGCGTCGTCGATACTACTTAGCTGACTTGGTCCAGGGACACCAGAATACATCAGAAACCTTACTTTCATTTCGGCTTGTTTTTTCTATATAAACTACTATTTGATCCTATAATTAAGCCTCCTATAATTTATGGAAAATTTTCGTGGAAATTCGAGTTTAGTTTGTGGGAATTTGTGGGGAAAAAAAGAGCAAGTTTGTGGGAATCTGACTTTTTTTGAGGTGGCAACACTGATCTGACCGGTTTCGGCATCCCCTCCCCCCCTCCACGGCCGCAGTCGCTCTTTGTCTGTCGTACAGTTAACAGCAAGTGAATTTCTACATTACCGACCGAAATACGGACATATCGTCGCGCTGGACATTACTATATATTATTAAATATAGTATGAATAAGTCGTCCTTTAATATTTAAGGTAATAAATATAAGTTTAAATAGCAATAATAGTGATATATTAGCTACAAGAACTTCTGCCGAGGCGGGAGAGTGCTTTTTCAAATGGCGACCAACTTTTGACTGGAGTCTTTATTGGAGTCACGGTGAGTCCGTTGTGTTGCTTGAGTCTGCTCTCCAATGCCGTTTCACTCGAGTCTTGATGAGCAGACAGTTGGGAGAGTCATGCCCTCCAGAACCTCTTGACTCGATTTTTCGTGTGTGAAGTGTCGTGAGTCATGGCCAGTCCTTGATATTGCCTGAGTCATGCCCTCCAGTGATTTGACTCGATTTTTCGTATGTAAAGTGTGGGTGAGTCATGGCGAGTCCTTGATATTGCCTGAGTCTTGCCCTCCATAGTGTTTTGACTCGATTTTTCGTACGTAGAGTGGTGAGTCATGGTGAGTCTTTTATATTGCCAGAGTCACGTCCTCCAGAGCCTTTTGACTCGATTTTTCGTACGTAGAGTGGTGAGTCATGGTGAGTCTTTTATATTGCCAGAGTCACGTCCTCCAGAGCCTTTTGACTCGATTTTTCGTACGGAGAGTGGTGAGTCATGGTGAGTCCTTTATATTGCCAGAGTCACGTTCTCCTCTTTTTCTATAGTAAATTTCATGTTCGGGTGTAAAGTATTCACGTAGTCGAGGAAGAGATCAGCCTCGTATTCACCCTTGAAGAGAACGAACGTATCATCGACATACCTAGAATATAAAAGAGGATGAAATCTTAGAGGGCAATCACATCGGGGAATTAGTTTCCGCACAGGTAGCAGAATCTCAAACCCAGAGCACTCCAACATCAGGAACCATTCAAAACAATGTAAAACCTACATTGAGAACAAAGATTTTAGCGTCATCGGTCATACTGCCAACCCTCAAGACTTAACAGTCTTAGAGTCGTTATTTATCAAACAACTTGTACCATCATTAAATACTCACACATCCGCTGGTCAACTGTATTTAGCTTAACTCCTTACTGTGGTGGCTTCTTTCCATTTAGTTCCATACTGTTTCACCTCTAGGTTGGTTGTGTTTTTATTCTTATTTATTTCATTTTTACTGTAACATTTTAAACGTATTCTAAGACTGTACTTATAACTGTTTTTATGTTTTTATCTTTTCTTGTGCACAGCCCTGAAGATGTAATTCAGTACAAAATTACGAAACGTTGGTTTTAAAATAAATAAGACAGCCTAGTGATGTGTGGTTTTCGTCCGTCTTCCTCTGCATATGCTTCCTCGAGTATTTATTTCCCTCTTCCCTGTATCACTATATATATATATATATATATATATATATATATATATATATATATATATATATATATATATATATATATATATATATATATATATATATGTGTGTGTGTGTGTGTGTGTGTGTGTGTGTGTGTGTGCAATTTTATTTAAACTATAGAGATGGAGAGGTTGTATGCATTTATGTATATATGTATGTATGTATGTATGTGTGGCTTCGACTTGAAAATTATATCATCTCTGGCCAACTGTTCACTGCAGCTAAATAAAAAAAAAAATGTCCGTCAAAGAAGATTTTGACCTTTACTAAATAATGTTGCAAGATTATACAGAACCCCTGCTCCAAAAGAAGGTGAGTTAATAACAAAAAAATAAGTGTCAACAGTAATGCGAAGTTTGTATTCAGAACCACTTGCGCTTAAAGGTTACGTTATGAAAATACAAAAATCAAAGCTGTGTATAAACCGCAGAGAGAGAGAGAGAGAGAGAGAGAGAGAGAGAGAGAGAGAGAGAGAGAGAGAGAGAGAGAGAGAGAGAGATAACGATATCCTCCCTCAACCCGAAGAGTGAAACTCGCCCTTATCCCCGAAGCCAAAAGGTCGAGAGTGAATGTGGTGCTCCTGAGTCCCTTCGCCACTTCCTCTGAAGCTTTCTTCATCTCTAGACCCACGCAGTCCTTATTATGCTCTTACTAAGTTTAATACATCGATTATTGTCCTAATTGCACAAACAACTTCCACTAGTTATTGATATAGAATACAACATTTTTCATTTAACTTATGCAACATGAATATAGAAGATTTATGAAGGAAATTATCGAGGTTTTCTCAACGGTCTAGACTCATAACCGTCAGTGGAGAGAGAGAGAGAGAGAGAGAGAGAGAGAGAGAGAGAGAGAGAGAATTGGTTCTCAGAATATTGATCAAGTACCTCCCTGAAAAATGAGTGAATTCTGTTTATTTATATAAATATTCATGTCTAGAGTGGAGGAGACAATAGGCCTATTTATCCTAAAGGAAAACCCTCGATTTTCAAAACACGAAAATATTTGGGACCCTGAAAACTTGACCGTGCCATCCGTTGGTCTTAATTTACTTGTCACTGATAGCATTGATCTCTCTCTCTCTCTCTCTCTCTCTCTCTCGATGTTCCACGACTATATCTAAATTATTCGTCAACAGACTAAGAGCTGGGCTATTCTACTATCGCTTTGAGGTCATTTCAAAGTCATATTCTTTCTGATGTTAATGACCGTGTCAATAACTGACATTGATATTTATTACTGATGAATATTAAAGAGGTTGAGGAGGAGGAGGAGGAGGAGGAGGAGGAGGAGAGACGTTGCATATAGGAAGGAAGGAAGGAAAAAAGGTAAAAGTTAAGTATACCTTAGTTTTACCAGACCACTGAGCTGATTAACAGCTCTCCTAGGGCTGGCCCGAAGGATTAGACTTATTTTAGGACGGCAGGAGTGGTCCATCTGACCATGGCGATACGTTTACTGCGTCTTTGATGATGTTGCACGGCGATATTTAATCATTAGTTTTTTACAAGATTTAAGTAGTTAGAAATGACTATGTGTAGGAATGTTCAGCCTAATGTTGTACGATATGTTTTCCCGATTGTGTGTATCTCTTTGCACGGAGTCCGGGCAAGGACAGTACTGGCTCATCCCTTGATCTGTAACCATCATCTCAACATTAAAGGAACCAACTATTGCCGAGTATGTCTCAACCTGCTTACATGGCGCAGTGATTCTCTTTCTACAGCAGGACCTACAAGATGCTAAGACGAGGCCCTCACAGTACACCCAGGGGCACAGCAAGACGTTCCCCCAGGGGCACTGCAAGCAGGAATGCAACACCGGCACGCCGGCGCAACGAGGGACAGGACTTGTTACAGGCTTTGGTTGGCCTCATGGCACAAGGAAGGCTACATGGATCAGCCTCGGCAGGTGTCCGGGCGATGTGCCCTGATAAGTGTAGCTATGAGATGACACAAAGCAGTTTTCGAGAATGGTGCCGCTCTATGAGCGATTGGCTGGCCTTAGGAAACGTTTCAGGAGAGAATGCACTTATCAGTATACGGTTAAACTGCGATGAGAAACTAAGGATGGCTATAGATGCAACACACTCAGAGGTTCAGTGGAACTCATTAACGTCCTCTGAGGCATTTGACAAACTGGAGGAGATTACAACGAAGTCCATTAATAAGGCAGTGGCGTGGGACAAGTTTTTTTCAGCGCAACAAGGCGATCAAGAAACCGTGAAATCCTTTGTGCACAGGTCCCAACAATTGGCCTTAGATTGTGGGTTTAAATGTCCTCACTGCCGTGCTGATCTGAATGATTTTGGGTTAGTTCAGCGGATAACAAGTGGTTTAAGCAATGTGGGACTTAAGCAAGAAATCCTACAGGATCATGAAAATTTCAATACTGTGCAGAAACTGTTATGCAAATGTGAAATTTATGAATCCGCAGAAAAGGATAGTATTAGCACTCGTGGAAGAGCAAACGTTGCTAGTTTGGTAAAAAGGGATGAGATAGGCTCAGGCCTAGTTGAAAGTGGGGTAGAAGGTGATAGTAAAGTTATTGCTAGCTATAGGTCTAACAATGGTGACAAGGGACGCGGCCGTGGTAGTTCGAAACCAACTGGCAGCAGTAAGTCAGATGCCAGGTGTAAAAAGTGTGGTGGTCGTTCTCATTGGCAGGGAAAATGCCCTGCTGATAATGTAAAATGTTTTCAGTGTGGTATTATGGGGCATTTTGCTAAATTCTGTCATCAAGGGACACAAGAGCCCGCCAAAACGGCGCCTATTGTGGATGCGTCTGTGACATCATGCACTGTTGCTTATCCACCTGCGGATAAAAGGCAGGTAGGCCTATCTGCGGCAGTGGGGAAACTGCTGATGGTGAAAATAAAGATTAAGCATGAGTTTTCATGTGAGAGTGTCATTGTTGAGGCTGTTCCAGACACTGGGGCAGAAGTGTGTATAGTAGGGGTAGATTTGTTACCAAAATTAGGTTTGAAGGTACCTAACCTCTCTCTGTGTAATGTAATTGTAAATCACGCAGGGGAGAAGTCATTAAAAATATACGGGACTGTTGATATGCTAATAGAATTGGGGCATAAATCAGTGAGCACTAGTGTTATTGTTGTGCAAGGTGCTACTCGTTTTTATATGTCCTTGGGAGTGTGTAAATCACTAGGCCTAGTGCATGCAAAGTTTCCCCATCATACTGTTGCTACCGTGCATGACGTCACTCAGAAACCCCCTGTGTCGACTAGGCTAACCCCCACCAGACGCATGAAGAAAATGGTCGCTCACGGGTAGGGGATGTTGGTCGTGAGCGCGAGATGCCATACCCTGCCACGGAGGAAAATGTCCCTAGGCTGAGGGACTGGCTGCTGCAACGTTTTGCAAAGACTACTTTCAACGTTTCAAGAAACCCTTTGCCGATGATGAAAGGAGCCCCTCACCACATTCACCTGAGGGAAGGTGCCACCCCTCATGCATGTCATACACCCATACCAGTTCCTAAGCATTGGGAGGCCGATGTTAAGGCTCAGCTTGATGAAGATGTCAAATTAGGGGTAATTAGAGAGGTCCCTGCAGGTACAGCTACGGACTGGTGTACCAGGATGGTAGTAGTAACAAAGAAAAATGGTAAACCACGAAGGACTGTGGACTATCAAGAGCTTAATAAGAATTGCAAACGAGAAACACATCACACATGTGCTCCTTTTGATATGGTCTCAAGTGTGCCACTTCGTACATATACAACTGTAGTTGATGCCTATGCAGGATTCCACCAGGTGCCGTTAGATGAGGAAAGCCGACAGTTGACAACGTTTATTACACCATGGGGGAGATACCAGTATTGTCGAACACCTATGAGTCATTGCTCGGCCCCCGATGCATACACGAAAAGGTTCGATGACGTCATCATTGATGTACATAGGAAGTACAAGTGCATAGATGACGTATTGTTATATGACGACAGTGTCGAGGGAGCCTTTTGGCATACTTTTGATTTTTTGCAATTATGTGGAGAGAATGGGATTGCGCTAAATCCGGATAAATTCCGATTTTGTCAAAGACAGGTAGAGTTTGTGGGGTACGAACTGGATTGGGATAATTATAGACCTTCTAATGAGCGTATGAGTGCCATCAAGAACTTCCCCATGACTGCCAGCCCAACGATCACGGATATAAGATCTTGGTTTGGGCTCGTGAACCAAATTGCACCTTTCGTGGCTGTAGCACCAGTAATGGAACCATTCAGGGACCTTCTCAAGAAATCCCCTCATCGGAAAGTTTATTGGGACCAACGCCTCCAAAATAGTTTTGTTGCAGCCCGGGATAGTATTTGCAAGATGTTGGGCGATGGACTGACATATTATGATAAAACAAGGCGCACTGCTGTTGTTACTGATTGGTGCAGAGAAGGAATGGGGTTTGTTATATTGCAGCAATACTGCAGTTGCGAGGATTTCAATGCCCCTTTTTGTTGTAAGGGGGATGGAAACTGGCATTATGTGGCAGCAGGCACCTGACGGAGGCGGAGGCTGGCTATGCCGTCATTGAGGGGGAAGCGGCTGCAGTAGTATGGTGCCTTAGGAAATCGAGGTTGTTTTTATTGGGATGCCCAAATTTCATCTTAATCATGGACCATAGACCTTTGGTAAAACTCTTTGGGGATAGGAGCCTGAAAGACATTGCAAACCCGAGACTACTAAGGTTGAAGGAGAAAACTATGCAATATAGTTTTACCGTAAGATATATACCAGGAAAGAAGAATTCGGCAGCCGATACATTATCAAGATACCCAGTGATTCGCAGTGAAACTACCGTCAAAGACGAAGAAGAGGAAGAACTCATGAACGAAGTTTGTATTGCCTCCATGACGTCATCACTGGCGGATGATGTCATTACTATGGACTGGGCCACCATAAGGGGGGAGGCAGATAAGGATCCGGATTATTTACTATTGCAGCGACGTGTCAACGAAGGGGGTTGGCCGTCATCGAGGTCTCAAGTGGAGCCTTGCCTAAAAC
This sequence comes from Macrobrachium rosenbergii, assembly GCA_039081455.1. NCBI lineage: Eukaryota > Metazoa > Arthropoda > Malacostraca > Decapoda > Palaemonidae > Macrobrachium > Macrobrachium rosenbergii. The sequence continues at coordinate 325,860 of JANJGK010000665.1, read as the reverse complement.
CTTTTTTCAATGTACGTGATAGACTGAGTGTCATTGAAGGATTAGTCACGTATGCATATGATGAGGGACATGTTCGTCTGGTAGTTCCGGAGGCATTGAGTACACGCATCGCAACCAATCTACATTTGGGTCATCAGTCAACTGACTCCATGATCAGGAGAGCACGACAGGCGGTTTATTGGCCTGGGATTGAAGGTGACTTAGCAAATTACAGGGCACGGTGTCATGCTTGCAACGTTGCGGCACCTTCGCAACAAAGGGAAAGTATTATATATACTCCCCCTCCCGAATATCCGTTTCAGAGAACTGTGGCTGATTTATTCCAAGTAGCAGGGAGGCATTATATGGTATACGCCGATCGACTGACCAGATGGATGGAAATTTATTTCTTCGCTAACGAAACTACGTCCGCGAGATTGATCCCAGTTTTTAGAAGATATTTTAAGCAGTGGGGAGCACCTGAAGAAATATCAGTGGACGAGGGCACGAATCTAACGAGCATTGAAATGAAACATTTCTTCGGTAGGTGGGGGGTATCAATGAGAGTGTCGTCTGCTCACTATCCCCAGTCCAATGGGCGGGCAGAAGCTGCTGTGCGCACTGCCAAACGAACGTTAATGGGCAATGCTTTACCTAATGGAGGGCTAGACAATGATAAGGTAGCTCAGGCAATATTGCAGTATAGAAATACACCACTACGTGGTATAGATAAGTCTCCCGCACAGCTGGCCATGGGGCGCCAACTTCGAGATTCGGTGCCAATGTTAAAAAGTCATCATTTCGTCACCGAGCATTGGTCAAAAACCTTGTCCGCAAGAGAGAAAGAAAGAAGTGTTGCTGAGCAACAAATATCATTTAAGTACAATGAGAAAGCCAAGGATCTTTCCCCCCTACTAATAGGTGAGAGGGTAGCTATCCAAGATGTGGCCACACGAGCCTGGAATAGAAGCGGGGTGGTTATTGAAAAGAAAAGATACTGCTAATATTGCATAAGGTTGGATGGGAGCGGGAGAATTTCGACAAGAAATCGTAAGCATTTGAGATCCCTACCACCCACACCACCTCAGGGAGACCCTACTCCCACCACCTCAGAGGAGACTCACCCAGTACCCAACCGAGAGAGAAGTAGTGCTAGGGTACGTCGTCCTCCACAATGGCACAATGATTATATCACAGAGTAATTCGTTTTATTTGTGTTTAATAAGTGTTCCTCTTCTCATATTTACCTTGACGTATGTT
>JANJGK010000665.1:319621-322121 GCA_039081455.1 Macrobrachium rosenbergii | reverse complement strand
TATATATATATATATATATATATACATACCGTTTTTTTTTTGCATTTTACTTTGAGTATTCTCCATATGTGAATGACATTTGATGTCTAAGTCTGACAATGTGAAATTCCTTTTGACAATCGCCAAAACAAGAATGACCATTCTTCAAAACAAATTGACAATCTTCAAAGAATAACAATTCAGGAGAAATACTGAACACTTACCAAAGAGGAAATGACAAAAAAAAATCAGGGACAATTAAACATTTTTATTTGACAATTTTTAAATCTTATGACATTGAAACATAATAGTATATAACTTTTGACAACATTGTTATTGTACGGAAACAATGACATCCATATCTTTGGTAGAAGCATATTTCTATCTATATGAAATCGTGTAATACATACAAGTGATCCGTATGCATTTATTTCTAATCCTATATAATACCTTCATGGTTGGTACATTTTAGAAGGTTGAATTCGAATGTTCCTAGAGAGAGTGAAGCCGAGACTGAGCTGGGGAGCGACGACGCCAAGAGCAATCTGCAAGCAGCTGGTCAGCAAGCGCTCGCCATATGCTTGAAGCGTCGCACCTTTTCTCTCTTTGGGCTTGTTGGAAATTGCAGGTCAAAAACCGTATCATTAAGCAATCGTTTCAAGCAAGCGTTTAGAGTTGGAAAACAATTTTCAACTGCATTAACAAACGGTGAATAGGGTGGCAGAGATCGAAACTGTCCAGCAGGAAAGCTTCAAGCAACACCGTTATGGGAATTCTTGAAAAATCGTCTTCTTCACACCTCTATTCTGCTGCTCATAATAAACATGGCCAGCAGCACCATCTGATATAGCCGCTGTTAATGATGATGCCACCTCTGTGGCCGCCAACAGAATGCGAGAGAGAAGCTTTTTGTCCCACTGACGGGTGCTCTGACACACACGTGTGTCCTTTTGGTGTGCAGGCTGAGTCCCACTTCATCTCTCTATATTCGATCCATCTGCAAATTCCTTGCTCACATTTCCTGGGCAAAAGAAGCTGCTCTTGCGTCTCTTGCGTCTTGAATGCAATGCGAGTTCCTCTTCTCGTTTATCTTTTCACATAATCTGCGTGTGGATGATTATTATTGCACCTTCCAAAGCTCTGGACTCTGCAGCATCTGATACCTGGGGTTCATGGGTCAGTATTTCTCGGAGACTGGTATTCAATTCACGCATTGTTATGGCAGGTTTGCTTTCCACAAGCAACCTCAGAAAGTCAACGGACTCGTCACTCAATTTCTTCTTTCTGCCTTCAATCCTCATTTCTCTTTCATGTTCCTGCGCTTCTTGGTGTTTTTTTTTTTTTTTTTTTTTGATAATCTGAGTAGTACGAACGATAGCAAGAAGTGAAGGCAGACGCAGAATGGACAGAAGAGGAAATCGATCCTTGTCGTATGGGCACCGGGCAGGTACTGGATGCAATTTGGTGTGATCTGGTTCAGTAGTTTGGCAACTCCTATCAGCAATTCACTATATTCTTCCTTTGTTTGCTGCCTTGATGCGAAAATGTTTATTTTGATAGATTACCGAATATAATAAATTATTATATTAATAACATGTTAGAAAGTCAAATTTAAGGAAGATGTCAAAGTGAAAACATGAACTGTCAATTTTGAAACAATCGTTCGTCAAACAATTACCTGGGTCGTTATTTCATTGTTTCAGTCGTCATTCTCAGTCAGAAATGTCAATTTATTCTGCAGATTGTTAAGGCAGATGTGAAGAATGTTACACTTATTTGTTTCATTGTCATTTTGATATTAGTTATGTCAATTTGCACTGAAGATTGTTCAAAGTAAATTGCAAAATACTGTATATACACATACATACATCAAAGGTATACACACACACACACACAAAGATTTATGAATACAGTCAGTTCCAGTTCCATCATTTAACAAATAATAATAATAATAATAATAATAATAATAATAATAATAATAATAATAATAATCTTAAACAATGACATGGAGTACTATTTGAAGACATTCAGCTATCTGGTAACTCTACGGTTTACGAAAAAAGAGGTCCAGCCCCACCCGTGACTCAATTGGACTCTGACTTGCCACGACTCTTTTGGGCTCTGACTCACCGTGACTCGCTCTGAATCTGACTCACCGTCACTCCCTTTGACTCGACTCGTCCGGTGTAAGTGGTTTTTGCAAACGCAACCTTATACTGTAAGTAAGTGAGTTTAAGAAGAACGACTTCCTCTTTTGATCGTCAGTTCGCAGGATTGTCATGGTCGTGACTTTCCTGAGGGAGCGGCGTCTTATCGAGGTCATTTGAATGTCCTGAAGCATCCTGATCGAAGCTTTCGCCTTCAGGAGACGAGTGCTTCTGACGACAGCAGCTGGTCTGGTGGGATGTGTGGCAGCACTTCCTGACAGTTTCTGAGGAGGACCTCGCATGTCAGCTGCTGAATAAGGCAAGAATTCTGCGAGACTTCCCTGCAGGCTTCATATTCAATGATAAAAGAAGCG
>JANJGK010000665.1:314621-317121 GCA_039081455.1 Macrobrachium rosenbergii | reverse complement strand
GTGTTCGGTGAAGCGTAGATAAGTTTCGAAGAAATAGCTCGAAAGAACGATAAAAAAAAGATTTAAATGACCTACAGAGTATTATTGAGCGAAGCGTTACACGACAAAATGGCAGCTTGTAGCGCACGGAAACATTTGTTAAATATAAAGAGTATAGAGTATGACAATATCACACAACTTAAAACCAGATATGAGAGATTTCGAATCGTGTCAACGTTTTCGGACGGGACGTCGTTACTCGGCCTAGCACTTGCCAACTCGCTTTTGTCAAACCGGTTTAGGCCGTTTTTCTTTTTATGATTTCCAGGATATTAATTTTTATACCTGATCTAATTAGGTGTGCACCCCATGACAGATCTTGAGGGGGAGCCTCGCAAGCTGTTTGATACAGTGGCGAATTCAACACTGCATTTAGGCAAATCGAATAAGAAAAAAAAATACCGCATGCACAATGAATAAGAGCAAGACAAGCACATTAGGCCTATGCACTGCACGTGAGTGTGTCTGTGTATTTGTCTGTAGATTTTCAACAGCCAGAAGCTGCTGCTGCCGTTTAGTACCGTCATCATAGCCTCTTCTTTCAGCATTAAAAAACTAATGAGGATCTCGGTTATATGTGTACGTGCAGGGCTTATTTAAGGTTGCAGTTGTATGGCGTGCGGAAGTGAACGAATTCTCCAGACCGGCCAAGGCTCGCACGGTTGATAAGCACTAGTCTAGGCTGCTGTCACTGACAAACAGGCGCTTTCGTGTTCTATAGCTACTGATACGCGTTTTTGTGCTCATCCCAATTTAATTTAGGGATGTTCACCTTCTCAGATACTGGTACCAAATGAGAGAGAGACAGACAGACCGACAGACAGAGAGAACGAGAAATGATAATAATCTTTGTTTTTGGTCTAAAGGGTTTCACAGTGTACCATGGTTGGGGTTACCGTGTCTTCTGTCTCAACCCTTGGAGGGTGCTTGGTTTGAATACTGGGAAAAGTGAATGGAACCGTACAAACTGATGTACTCAGGGGGATAAGTAGGCACAAGGGAGTGAGGTTTGAGTGGTGCATATGAGGCCTCCCGTGCCAATGCTTGAGACGAGTGCTGTTTTGAAGTGTTTTAATTAAGGACAGATGATGTTTATAAAGTTCAAGCTTAAGGTTGTCACTGAGAAACCTTACGGAACTGCTGCGTGCCCTCTTGGGTGGTTGTTGAGTTAATAGTTTAAACTTTTTTTTTGTCACTGTAAACTTACTGATGATAATTTTGAAGGTGAAATCATGGTCCTATTCCTGCTGTAAAGATTTCATGAATCATTTCAGGTCTTGGCAGTTTGTGTGTTTTTTTCCCGCTTTGGAAAACTCCATGAGATCCACGCTGCCTGTAGACTATACTGTGCAAATTTCAGCTGAAACAAAGTTTTGGAAAGGAGTCCTCCTCCTTGGTGGTAACACATGAAGTTTGCAGAATTTTGTACTTTCCAGCTACTCTACCATTATTTTTTTTATGTGCTTCCATCTTAGATGTGGTACATTTTCAGAAAAATCGCTTTAAATGTTGTAGTATAAAGTACAGGTTAGTTTAGCTGATCAATTATGCAGAATTGCTGTTAGCTGTAAGATATCTAGAATATAAGCAAAGGCTGTGATATAGGGACATTGTTGCTTATCAGCAAGCCAGCCAGACCCCAAAGGATCTGTTAAGTGAGAAATGAGATCTGCCTTTGGTTTGGCTCTGAGACAAATTCAGAGTCTATTATTAATGGGCTGTGGGCTTGAAGGATCCCTGCTTGCAAGCATTCCTCCCGTTGGTGGTTAAAGTAGTTGAATCCTTGTGCATGAGATGAGCATCCATGGTTTGCACTACTGTTGAAAAAGGCTTTGGTTTTATAGAGGTGTCTTCTAGCATTGCTCTCCTTCAGGTATCCAAGGATTATCCAGACTGCTCAGATGTTCTTGAAGTGGGTTTGTGTGGCTCTCGAAACAGATTGCCTGCAGTTGTCCACAACATTATGAGGGAAGCTTTTGTGTTTTTATTTATATGTATTTTAGTGTGAAAATGGCCCTTGCTCTCACTTGACCTTAAAAAAGGATTTTCTTGTGAGGATTTTTGTTTATGAATATTATACAGTATTTACATATTACTGCATACTTGGTCTTTGGTGGATTAGAAATTTGTGTGCACTAAATGTTTGAATAATGACCACTGCCTTTCACTGAGTTATTTCTTGAATAGCTAACGAGCGTTGATCTTTTCAGATGTGTGTTTGGCCTGAATTCAAATATTTTGGACCCCCTCCCACCTTCCCCCGGGCCAAGTCCAAATGAGTACTGGAAGAACAGTGGGGGGAAACTGAAGCAAATCGAGAATTAAAGGTATGTGTCAAGTTTGTCTGGTTTGACTGTTTCCTCCTGTTATGTTGTTAGTGCTTGCAGCTGTGCTTCACCATTTGGGATGTGGCACATTTTTCAACGATTTTTTTCAATGTTGAGTTCAAAGTACAGGATGG
>JANJGK010000665.1:299621-312121 GCA_039081455.1 Macrobrachium rosenbergii | reverse complement strand
GTTTTGTGTATGATAAGTAAAATTTAAGGTGGTTGTAGGCATCTGTAGCAAACCCTTTTTACTGCATAACATAAAGTTATGTTCAATGGCTTTCACATCTAGAAAGGTCAAAACTTGACATCTGGGAGTTTGGCAGTTACAGCAGCCTGAACCCTTGTGGGATCTTCCCCATCTTTTTAAAAAGCCTATATATCACCGTGCAACTAAGAATGCTACTATTTTCCAAAAGTCAGTTGGACTGACAAATTTTCCTTTCGTCTGGAGACAGTAAAACATTGCTACATTATCTAAGGGACTAAGTCCATCCACATGCCCCTCTGAATATAGGCTGACTTCACTTACCCCTTTTTTATTCAAGGTTTTTGAGAAGCTCCTCTTTAAGCATCTTAATAGGTTTGTTGAAGAGAATAACCTGTTACCAGCATTAGTTTTGGTTTCATAAAGGCCTTGGTGCTTATGATGCACTCTTTGTCAGTACCTACCATCTTGCAGAGTGATCTTGGTGAGATACATATGCATGTATGATCCATTTGATTTGAGTGCAGGCTTTGACTGTGTGAATCATGAAGCAGTTATCTAGAAAGTAAGATTATAAACAATTGATGGATCTTATTGAGAGATACAATGAATTTTGACCGGCAGAAAATCTAAAGGTCTGTGTTAATAGTATAGTAGCTTTAGTAATGTCATTTAAAGTCTTCCTCAAGGTAATGTTCTTAGACCTTTGCTATTTATGATATATACTAGTGAGACATGGCAAGGTGTGGAGAACAAACTGATTGTATACGGTCATGATGCTGCCCTTGTGGCTGTTGTCCCTTCACCACCTTCGGTCTGTGGTTGCAGAATCCTTGAATAGAGATGTTTTTTGCACATGAAGCTTAACCCTTCTAAGTCTCAAAGTATGTTAGTTAGTGGATCTAGAACACGTTTTCCTTTGCATTCAAATTTACATTCAAGTGTTATGGGTTTTATATGTGAAAGACTTTGAAGATTATTTAGGGGTAACTTTTGATAAGAAGCCTTTTGAGAACCATGTATGAAATACTGCTTCCTCTGTTTCTCAACAAGTTTGTATCTTGCAGAAATGTTTTCAAAGGTTTCGTGATGAAGCTATTATATCTTGAGTGTTTAACACCTTTCTGCTTCCTGGTTTGGAATACTGTTCTCCAGTGTGGTCTTTGGGTGCTCTCATCTCGAACTCTTGGGTAGAGTTGTGTCATCATTCAACTTGCTTTGCCAACTCTTAATATTGAGTTTTGTTTAGGTGTAAAGTGAGTTCATTATGCTTGTTGCATAAAAAGTACAAGGACAAAAGTTCTCTGCACTTTTCTCTACCTGATGTAGCTATTTTTGTTGGCAACAGAAGGCAGGCTGCTGTTGCAAACAGTGTGTTGTTTGCTAGTACCATGTTTAGTACTACCTAGGTTGCTGCGAGTTTTATTTTTGCTACAACTAAATGAGGAATAATTGCCTGGTGTCGTTGCGGAGTCTTGTGATTTCCTAATGTTTAAGAGAGGAGCAAATTCTGGTGATGATTCCTGAGTGCAGGTGTTTTGGCTTTCATTTCCCACTCACTCACTGTGATGGCTACTTCGGCCTCTTGGTGACCCATGGCCGCTTGCACCAGACCTCTCCACGTTCCCCAGCCGAGTGCTGCATCTCTCCAGATATTCTCAGGATCCTCCTCCTCCTCCTCCTCCTCCACTCCCAATTCTCTTTGATCGCTGAACACATTCTCTTTCCATCTCATCCTCGGTCTCCCCACTGGTCTTCTTCCTTCTGTTGGTCCTTCCATCACCACTTGAGGCATTCTGCCCTCTTCCATACCAACCACTTGCCCTGCCCAACGTATCCTCTGCGATCTTATAGTCATTTATTAGCGGCTGTCTGGCTAAATCTCTTATTTCTTCGTTGTGTCATCTCCAAACAGCTTCATTTAATTCGTAAATGGGACTTGTTATTCTACGCAAAATGTTTAAAAAAAAACCAGTAGTCTCTGTTCTTGACTTTTAGTCAGCGTCCTGGTCTCACAACCACATAGTACTACTGGCCTGATAATAGTGTTGTAAATTCTTCATTTGGTAGACTTTGTGATGTTTCTTCTCTTTAAAAGATGTTGTAGACTGAAACAGCATCTATTTCCTGTGGAATTCTAGCCAGAACCTCTCTCTCCATCTCATTCCTGGATGTTAACATACTTCCTAAATATTTACAATCCCTCACGTTCTCGATATCTACCATATTTTGTTGTTGCTGTTATTGGTGGTTGTTCCTTGACAATCTCATTTTGGTTTTGCTTCCACTGATCTCTAGTCCCACTCTGGCAGCAGTTTCTTTGAATGGTACATACAAATGTTCTATATTTTGTACATCTGCACCTAACAAATCAACGTCATCTGCAGATGCAAGAACTTTGGCACTTGTACCTCTCAAGATGACCCCACCCTCAACTTCCTAGATACTCCATACTATTATTTCCTCTAGAATTAGATTAAACAGCATCGGAGATAGAAGGCATCCCTTCTCAAACCTGATTTAATTTCAAAACATTCTGTCCTTTTCCTTCCCACCTGGACACAACTCTTACTATTCCTGCAGCACACGTTCAAAGCCAAGTTTAGAAGTTCTTCTGGTGTATAAGCTTTAATCTTCCATTCCTTCATATTTATTTAATTGCCAGTTTTTCTTGTAAGTTGTCTGTCTGTGCAGGCTGATTTCCCTTTGGGAGGCCTCTTGGGTTTGTATTCTGTTGCCTGTTCAGGAGGGATTTCAGTTGAGGATTTACAGAAAGAGGGAAGAAGTCGGAAACAAATCAGTTTGTCCACTGTGACAGGCATATAGTACATGACTGATTCTGTTGATGAAGAAACTTGAATTTTGTTTCGTGGACGGCAGAATATGTATAACTCACTCAAATTAGTGTAAATTAGCATATTTTTATGAGTGTCACGGAAAAGGGGTCAGGTACTTTCAACATCCCATGAAGGGCACAGAAAATTTTTTCTAATTTTTTGCTTATACCATAATATGCATTTGCATAGCATCCTCTTTGCCTTAATTTTTTATTTGTAATTGACCTTTAAATTTTTCTCGGTCTTGGGGTATTGTTCATGTATCAGACACAACCCTACTTACGAACATTGAACTTACAAACATTCAGAGATACAAACAAATGGGATTGAAAATTAAAATTGTGTTCAGAGCACTAACCTTTGCCATCTGTAAGTTTAAATTTTGTTTTGCACACCTATTCTGTACATACAGTACTGTATGTACATTGTATTGTGTGTTAGGATGAAAAACATACAATACTGTATTGACTTTCTGTCATACTGTACTTAAATAGGCTTGAAGAGAACAGTAACCAAGTTCCAAACAATGCAACATACAAACGGTCGTCCGGAACGTAACTCATTTGGAAGTAGGGTGGTGTCTGTATTTAGCCCTGCCTGTAAGGGTTGATTTGCGTTGCTTTAGGTGTTGCTTGGTGTCTGTCACAAAGCTGTATCGACCTTTTTCCCGGTTGTCACCTTCGTACACCTATAGAGAACCAACTGTTTACAAATTTAGCCTGATCTCTCTTCTTCTTCCAGGTGCTGGGTCGAACTGTAAGAAAACCACAATGCCGTTTGCAGTTGACAAGCTAAAATAACATCTCAGCTGAACAGACCTCAGCTTTGCGGATTTCTGTACTAATCTGTACCAACCATGTGTGATAACATTACTTTTTGCATGACTAAAATTTTAGATTTACATTTTTAAAGAAATCTAAATTATATTTCAATGTAAAGCACAGCTCTGTTTAATTTAGGAACTATATGTGGAATACCTGTTAGCTGTGAAATATCTAGAAAATATTGAAGCACAGACTGTGATGTAGGGTCTTTGTCACGAGAGTATCTATCGAATTATAAAAGCTGTTGGAAGGGTTCCCCTCATCCGTGGCATAGGATGTTCTTAAGTCTTTAAAGAACAAGGTTCCTACAGAATTGCAAAGGTCTGAATGTCAGCGTAAGCAAAATTGTGAGTTTTGTGATTGATATCTGCTTTAGAGAAGAGGTTGATTTCATGACAATCTGAACCCTCGATCCTTAAAGCAATTCTTTTAGATAAACAGATCTGTCATTGTAATGTGCTGACTTAATTGGAAATTACGCGTTCTTATGTGATTTACCAGGAGGGTAGAAACGTGACTAAATAATTCAGTGGTCCTTGGATTCAGGTGGTGCCCCCACCATTATCTAGAACCGATTTTCACTTGTTCTGTGTCATGGAAATTTGAGCTTTTCAAACTGAACACCAATATATTTTCTTCAAACTTAAGGTGTTCCTGTCCTCCTTAGCAAGTTTTAACTGCTTGAACAGAATAAGCTCCATCTGATAAAAAAAATGAAAAGGACTTGTTTAGTTGTCATGCAGATTATAGTTAAAGTTTGCAGCACGGTTGCTGTTATTAGTAGGAAATGGACTAGATATCCTGCTGAATAAAATATTGGTAAATGACACTATTTGTGGTCATATAATTGAAGGAATTTGCATTTTGTTAAAACAAATTTAGTGTGGTATGAATGATGTCAATTATTGGAGCTGTGGTGGCATTTATGGTCATCATGTTGCGAACGTTCAGGCCTTATGACGTTAGTCCAGCCTCATTTTGTGCTGAATAAGCAAATGGTTCCAGAGCAAAAGCATCAGATCAAGGCTGTGTAAATCAAAGGAAAACTGCATTTTGCTGTAGGCAATAGTTTTCTGTTGCATTTCTACTGAAATAGTGTTATTAGTCATTGAATTCTTTTAAGCAATGAGCTACGGAAGTGTTCACTTGAACTATCTTGAAGAAATGCAGTCATTACTAGTGTAGGTAGCATTGATTATCATGAGTACACGAACCTAATGAGTTATCAGTCTGTCAGTTTCCTCTGAATTGTCCAGAATTGAAGGTTGCTCATGAGCAGCAGAGGCAAAGGACAGGTCATTGCATGGCACACAATGTCATAGGAACTGGATATAGGCCCAAGACCCCTCCACACACTAGGTTTGTATTGAGGCAGTGACTGCTGATTGCCTAACAAGCAGAACTGTGGATGTCCCATCCTAGGATGAATAGAAAGGAACTTTTTCTACTGTGTTAATATCAACAGCTGAATTTATATGGAAAACTGACAAGCTTCAATGTTTATGTGAAGCTTGAGACAATTATTTTTTCAAACATTTTTGATCAAGTTTTGAAGTCCAACAATTTATGAGGTAATTTTTGTTTGTTTCAAGGTTTGAAACACAAGTGAATTAGCCAGCAGAAACGTTGGATAGTGGAGTGATGGTTATGCTGGGCCATAGAATTTACCCCAACTACGGTTCACTTCAAGGATAATGGCTTAAGCAGTCTTATTTAACAGCAATGGCATTCCAAAAGGGGCAAGTAGAAGAAATATTATTTTGTGTCATTGGTGATTGAAAGTTCAGGCTATGAGTCTAGGATATTTCAGCACCTGGGTGAGGTTTAAGTACTTTACCTAATAACAAGCATATCAAAAATGGGCTCTTATGTTTGGTCATTTTTATATGTTGACTTTCTTGAAATATCTGCCACGAATCCCCCATACTCTTTGTGCACTGATCATTTTTGAAGTTTTGTCTAAGGATCCAGGCTTTCAAGTATGCTCTGATCAGTTCCTGGCCCTGCTGCTTCTGTCTGTCTGCTGCTTCCATTGCTGTCTTTCTGATGCTCTGCTCTTTCAGTCCCATAATCGACCCATTTCAGGCTTACATAGCGGTGTCCTACAGTCTGTGTACGTATATGTAAATTTATTGTATTGTATAATTTATTCAGCATATTTACCCTTGGTGGTATCTTGCAGTGTTGTACAGCCTCATTTGGGACTGGAAAAGTAATGAGGTCTCTGATCAGTCGGCATGGGCCATTCCTTGTGGAGATCCTTAGAAATCAGCAGCTCTTCAGAGTTACACATTTGAACTGAATGAAGATTACAAGGTCAGCCGTTGTGTGTGTGTGTGTATTGCTTTGTTCTGTTTTGATTTTTTAGGTTGAAATAGCTGTCATATTGGGTGTTCTGTAAATGATAAAAGAAATTATCTGTAATTTGTACAATCTGTGTACAGCTGTTTTTAGAAGTTCGTATTTCATTTTTGGCACATAAATTAACTGATGCTTTTAGGGAAGCGTATTGATTTCAGTATTTCCATAGAAATGTCCATTGCTAAATGTGGTATTTACCTTCCATTAATTTCTTATATAAATAAATTGAATATCACCCTTGATGCAAGCTGGTGTGCATAGTACGTTGTATGATTCATATTTGTACTGAATTTTTACAAAAGCTTTAGAACTTCGTAATTTGATGGCAATTTTATTTAACTGAGCCGGTTAGCCTTCACTGTAAACATGTCTGTGTCCACTGCAGTATAGTAAAATTGTTATTTAAAAAAATGGTTTCGTACTATGAAAAAATGTCAGTCACTAGCTGTCATATGTATGAGCCGTAAGATGTTAGGCAATGTGCATTTTGCAAAAAAAAAAGGGGGGGCCGGGGTATTTGTTTCTTAGGGACCCATTAATCACGTATTGCTTTTACTTCCGTGTAACAGTCCTCCTATGTGAATGCCTTGCAAGATCCTGCAACACAAAGACCCAGTTGGCCATGCCCAGACTATGTACCAGCCACTTAGCTCCATGAAGCTAGCAGTGATTTAGTATGCTACTTATCTTTCTGCAGGGGTGTACAACTTTGTCTTTAGCATCACTTCTCTGGATTTGGATTTGGATTTGCAACTGTTTCTGAATGCTAACCTGGATCTTATAGTCATTATTGAAGAGATGAGATATTCTATTTTATATTTCATTAAGAGCAAATCCTTTGCCAGCCCTGTGAGAGTTAAGAATGGTAACTTACTGGTCCAGTTTAAAATTCGTAATCTTACTATTTGGTAAGCTGCAGCTTTAGCTGTAAAATCATAATGCTGCAAACCCCAGCACCTCACTGGTGGTAAGCAGTCCAGTAGGGAAAGAGAGATGTAAACAATAAATTAATAAGAGAATATTAAGGAAAAGAAAAAAATATGTAATGACATGCATGAAATGACAGAAAAGTATGTGCACCCGTTTTGGGTCTTTGAAGTTCCAGCTGCTATAAAATTTCCACGACTGTGTGGTATTGACTCTCAGAAAGGCAAAAAGGAAACACTTGTTAGAATTAAAATTGCACCTCTGGTGCTCTTCTACTTGTCATTTTTCTGTCTCTCCCCCTTCCTCTTCAGTTGCCCTCTGTGCATCTTGAGCCCTGGCACAACGGCACACCTTTGAGGGTATTTTGTATGCTTTTAGTAGTTTTTGTTGGTCAGTTTTTTTTTATGGTATGTTTACCAATGTTTTATGCTTGTTTTTTGCTTTTCTTTTTTAGTTTCTGAGGTGTCCTCCTATAGCATGTTCCCTTATTACCCAGTGGGCTTTTCACAACCTTGTGTAGTACCTGTATGTGTGCCTTGCTTGATCTAAATAGTACAATCCCCAGAACGAAATTGATTACTTTTTCTCATGTGTAATGTTCAGGAACTCTCATCTCTGTTCTCTAGCAGGATTCCAGTGCCACTTTTCCCTCCTGGTATCATTCTCAAAACCATCTCTTCCATCAAGTTCTCAAAACCATCATCGATTGTAAATTGTCAACTTTGTGTCCATTAGCACACTGCATCAGACTATGTTAACCAAAAACCTTTTTTCTGATCCCCATTGTTGGTCAATATAGCCTACTAAATATGCATTACCTTTATTCCAAATATTAATCTTCAATATGCACTCTTTTGTCCATTTTTCACCTCATCTGCATTTGCACAAGAGTTTTGCTTCATAGAATTTCCACCATCACCTATATTCTGGTGATGTAGAAATGTCAGTTAACCCATTTTCACTGAGCTTGCTTCATTTCTGTTCGTGTTTTGCATAGGAATTCTATGCACTTCATGTCTGCTTGGAGGCTCTTGGTAGCCAGTGGAGAATTCTGAACTTGAACTGCTGTTGGGGTTCAGGGTAGCCTGACATAACGTTTTATGTACAATGGACATCCACTTGCATTCTGTAGCTTTATGCTTTATTTATTATGAAGGTAAAAAATCAAAAGATTTTCACACTAAAATATTCCAGTTCTTATATTGAGCATTTGGCTGAAGCCCTCTCCCCAAGGTCTGACTCGAGAATAGCCTTTACATTCTAGCCAAAGTCCTCTTAGGGGAAGAAGTTGCTTTTGATGCCAGTGGCATTTTGAGATTTTCATCAGGATCAGGTCTTCTGCAAAAACTAGAGATTTAAATTTTTCATCTAGTTGTTACGTCCAAAGGTTTATATGAGCTGAGAATAAAAACTAAGATGTTGGCGGTTTGTAGATCACTGGAGTTGGCAACATTGTCCCAACCTTGTTTTGGTCGTCTTGCTCCACATATTCGGTCGTCTTATGCATCGAAGTACTGTGACTTTAGCTGATACAGCATGTTAATAATTATTGTAGGTTTTCATTTCGTATATTCTGAAAATTTTTTGTTTTATGTTTTTCCACGTTCATTCCTTTTAGCACATATTAAGCTTAACTGAACTTACCATACCAGCAGACTTAAAAATTTTAGCAGATCGCCAAGTAAAACAAACTATACAAATTGCCCAATTGTTTTGATTGGAAAAATTCTCAGCCAGCACTGTCTTGGCTTTTGCATATGGGTGGGTCTGCAGCTGGTGCAAAAATGTATGAATATGGTCTTAGAATTATTGCATAACATTTTACAACAGTTACTCTATACTGCGTCTTCGAAACCTGAAAATATTATGCACTTCTTTACCATGTGAACATGACACCCCAAATTGAACAAAATAAGAAAAGAAAATAAAAAGAGAAAATAGAAATGCTGTGCTGCCTGTACCTAGTAAGAAAAAAAAAAAAGCATTTCAGTAAGTTATGTCAAGCGACAAGCGTTTCATTTTCACACCTGAAAACAGCGAAACAGGATTAGGGTAGCGAGTGAAAAGACGGCAGTTTTTTGTGTGCTGTTCAGAGTTTCTGAAACCCTTTTTTCAAATGCAGATTTTTATCTTTTGGTCCTGGAATATTCTTTAATATTAAGATTTATGTATAAACCTGAGGAAACCAATTGCTGCTTTGCTTTGATTTGATTGCTGAACGCAGCCCATTTCATCACAGAACGTCTGAACACAGTCATAATCATTGGTGAGTGAGTGATTACAACAGTCTTGCTCTAGAAAAATCCCCCGATATGCCTATGCCCTTTTAGCATACTTCAGTATGACATTTTTCAATTGATAATGTTCCCAAGTCAGGGTCGTTTGAGTAGGGTGAAAATAATAACAGTGTATTAACTGACAGACAATACATGAGTTACTCTATACAGCCATTTACTCGTCTACCATGGTCTGCCGATATGGGAATGAATCTTTGTGACTGCAGTAGTCCTCATATATTCTGTTTTTGTGATATTTTTGTTGCTTCTGATAATTTTAAATATAAGTTATGCACTTCACCCCATATACTCGAGTTCTACTTACTGCTTGGCAAAAGATCGATAACCTTTTTTTCTGGGGTAAGGAGAGGCACAGGAGAACCTTCCACTCCAGCCTCTTGCACATCCAACGCGTTGACGAACATTTTGCATAAAAATGTTCCAAGAAGTTTGAGAACTTCATCCTGACTTTATTACGTTGTCTTCTGGGAACTTTGTAGTAAAGAGATCCAATCTTTCCTATTTTCTGTATCATTATCCATTTTTCGTATCAGCGTTTCCTCCAACTGTTTGCAAAATCTTGAAAATACTTATTTTTTATTCTGTAAGACAGTCTAAAGTCAAACTGTGGAAAGAACTGTTCTTCCACCCAGAACCCATAATATCATTCCAGGAACTGTGAGTTTAAAGATATAATATTTAGTTCATTTGAAATTGTCTAGTTAATGTATTGTAATATGGAATTTATTGGGCTCATTGTATGCATTATGTAAACTTTTTTTTTCAGTAACTTGTGATATGACTGAAGGCTGTTAAACAAAAAATGACAGGTATCGGGTTGTATACCCAACATGTATGATTCTACTGTGTCTGTTAACTTTATTTAAAAAAAAAATTATTTCACTGCCTTTCACTGTTCTTCCCCTATTTTGCTTTTCCATGTCTGTTGACTTCATAATCTATGTTCCACATTCTTAAGGAGTGCTGCATTGGTGCAAAATATGAAGAGATGCAAACTGACCATCAAAAAATATTTGCAGAGGACTGCTACTGGGTGTGTTTGAACTATGGTCTGAGGGATCCACTTGAGTTACATTCAAGAACTAAATGCATGTGTCCTGCTTTGTTTTGTTTTGTTGAGTGGGTGCTGATGACATGAATTGGGGATATTCAGCAGGATGTACTAAAACAGGGGGTAGTGAGCAGAATGTGCCAGTAAGGACTAGACACTTCTGGAAACTTGTAGGAGGACTTTAGAAAGCTCCAGGTGATCAGGAGCTATATAAGGCAGTTGATAGCATTCGTTTTGGGTCAGTTGGTTGTAGGCCAAAAGAATACACACACACACACACCTAGTCCCAATTGGAAGTGGATTTTGGATACAAATAGTAAAACTATTATTGAAAGCTCTCTACGGATATTGTTAGAGACTGAATTTTCCATCTTATCACAGTGCTCATAGAAATGCAAGTGTGAATAATCCAGGATTGGCTTAGTCTGGCAAGAAATTGGGTAAGTGTGGTATTTTTGTAAAATATCTGTTGACAGTACTTTGTGCTAAGTGTCACTTTTGATTTGTTGTGAATAAACGTTTAGGTGAAATGAAAACTCACGCTGATTTCGTTGCTGCAACATCAGAGGCTCATTTTAGTTTATTTCGTAACCAAACCTTCAGCAGACAGAATCAACAGGCTATAAACCCAAGAGGGCTCCAAAGGGAGACCAGTCCGCAAGATGCAGAAATAATGACGAGGGAAGAGGAAATTAGACTTGCACCTGAATTCAGGAGATGTTAACAGAAAGCAGGAATTAGGTTGCTCCTTGCTTAAATATCTGGAGGTCAGGATATTCCACAGCTGCACATTTTGAGGCAACAGGCATTATTTCAAAAAGGGACTTTTTGTCAGATCCCGTCAAAAAGTTGGCGTAGGATCATCATTCTACTCTTCCCGTTTGCAAGGTGTCCCACAAGGTAGCTTGCTAAATCTTACTCTGTTTGTAATAGCAATCACCTACCTATCAGCTGGGGTCCAAAGGGTCAGTCATCATTTGTAGATGACTTTGCTATCTGGCAGCAGATCTGCTGCTTCAGAAGCATCTAAATGATCTGACCAGCAGGATTAAGCAGGCAGTGAACATATTGAAGGTGGTATCACATTTTGACTGGGGTGCTGACTAGATAAAGTATACAGTGAACATATTGAAGGTGGTATCACATTTTGACTGGGGTGCTGACTAGAAAAGTATACTTAGGCTTTATATATCTATGTTCAAGCAAGTAAAACTAACTTAAAAAAAATAGATGTAGTACATAACTTTGGATTTCACTTTAGTACAGGGGCATATAACACTTCCCCTGTGGCTTGCAGATACAGTAAGTGAACTCAGGCTGACCCCTCCTTTCAATCTGCAGGAGGAATTAAGCATGAGATACGTCTCCAAACCCTCAAATTTTCAAAGCAATTGAGATTATTGATAAGTATGTGAAAACCCGGGGAGATCGGACAGCAAATAGACTGCGACTGCCTGAACCTCTGGAGGTAAGACTTGAAAGAGAAAGTAGAGATGTCAGTATACTGACGACGCCAATAGCACAGGTTCCATGGCCCCCTTTAAGCATCAGTTTCGTGAGATAAATACTTCATCCCATTGCCTTTGTATATAATAATAATCCAAAAATTTAGATTTTATCTCACTTGAAAAATATTTATTTTTTCTTTAATGACCAGAATATGTTAATAGAATCTCAGAGCTGCCAACAGATAACAATCCTTATAGAGAGAAAGAGAGAGAGAGAGAGAGAGAGAGAGAGAGAGAGTGAGAGAGAGAGAGAGCGCGCTATAAAAGTCCTGATTTCGAACTGAGTGTCTGGCTGGCTACCACCTGGTCGGAAGAGGCAACAAGGGATTATAAAGAAGAAATATCTAGGGTTAAGACCAGCAAGTTATTTCAATATGATCTCCTGAGGAGCTAGTTTAAGAACACGTCTCTGTTGGTCAGGCCGAGTCCAGAGGTCCCCTTCATGTCTTTGCCTCCTTGTCAATGTAGAGATTTGGGTACGCAAATGTTCAAGTGTTTATTGGATATTTTCATTTGTTTTAATTAACTGTCGTACCTGTAGTATACGATAAAATCTCTTATACCATCACTTGGGATAATTGTTTAGAGGTGTGTGTGTGTGTGTGGGTGAATACTAAACGTCTAATGGCAGAAGACTAAAGGGATCTACATCTCCCCATTGCCAGTGCAGATGATAC
>JANJGK010000665.1:282121-297121 GCA_039081455.1 Macrobrachium rosenbergii | reverse complement strand
GAGTGTTGAGGAAAAGGCTGTTGTGCTCCAGAGTTAGTTGTGTTGCAAAGTTTCGAAAAATTCTTGTAGATTGTGAAGTTCGTCAAGGCTGAATACCCCTCCTATTCTATTTAAAAGGAGTTTACATTTTTTTTGTTTTACCAAAAATCTGAGGTGATTAATGATTGGTAGGGCTCAGGGCCCATAACAGACTCTCTCTCTCTCTCTTATTATAAGGGTGGTTAGGTGCTTGATGTGGACCTCTGGACTGTGATTAACCAAATGTCCTTTCTAATCTCATGCTGGATAATCATTCTTTGCATGCCATGTGCAAAGAGCCAGTGTTCTAGACTGAATGCGTCCTAACTTCCCAAATTGAAAAGTACAATTAAAAAAAACCAACTACGCTTGACTTTTGTTTGTTTTGTTAGTCGCACGGCACTTGAGAACTCTGATCCCAGTCACATCCTTAATTATGACCCGTTGCCTTATTTAAGGCGATGAAAGAGGGGGAACAGACTCCCTACTGAGGAGGGGGAGGAGGATGAGGAGGAGGAGGAGGATGTTGTGCAGTTGGATCCTCAAAAGTATTACTACCCTGAAACAGTTCTCCTTGTATTTAAATTGTTTACTTACATCTTTAACTATCTATAAACCCCTTAATTTAAAAGTACGATATGTGCAGTTTAAAATGATGATTATTATCTCATAACACAATCAAATTCAAGTGAAGGAAGTCAGACGGCTGGACTTGAGATGAAACGGTCTTTGAATGTCATTGCCCGTGTTTGAAAATCCATTAAGAATCAGTGTTGGTACAGGAAGGCTGCTGTTTCTCCTTGGGTGGCATTGGTAATCAACGGCTAAGAAGTATATTCTTGCTGAATCAATATCACCAATTCGTAATTTAATTCATCTATTTCAATAATTCATGTAACAATTACCTGCTGGATAATCATCACGAATTTGCAACATACTGCTTGAATCAGGGGAACAACGTATGTATATCTCAGGTGAATTGCTTGCTTGTCGAGTGGTGGACGATGGTTTTTAGTGAGGCCCAGCTTCCATTTTGCTAATCATTTGAAGATATGGCCATTCATCCAGGCTCGGGACAGTTTTTCACTGGACAGTTTGAGGCTTTTGTGATGACATTATGAAGCTTTTCGGACTTGTTCGTCAAAACCACAAAAGGACACTTTTATATAGTGTCGAATTTTTCCCCATTTTCTCTGTGGGTAGGATCCATGGATGCCTGGTGATAGGTGTGGGAAACTGACACACCTACGCGCGCGAGAGTGCACGTTAAAGGCTGGCATTATTGTATTCGTAAAGCTCTGTATCTTTATCTGAAATGAAGAGAAAGCTTCCCAGCCAGTCTTTCGGAAGTTTGGCAGTTCGAAGGCTCTGCCACTCCCACCCCCCTTCCCCCCACCTGTTCTTTCAGTAGCTGTGGATTTGGGGAAAATCCAGGATTCCCTCTCTCTCTCTCTCTCTCTCTCTCTCTTTCAGTTAAGACCACCGAGAATTTCAAAGGACGCTTTTCAGTTTGTCAAAGGTCCAAACATTATATTGGGACAATATAATATGGTTTCGTAAGCCTTTTAGGTTTCATCAGTTTCGTCCATATATTATAATAACAATTCTGTCATTAATTAACGTAAGTCCTCCTTCCAACAAAGTTCACCGCCATAGTTTCCTAGTGACCTGACAGGTAACCGGAAGTGCAGGGTCCTGGCCCAGTAGGAAGGACGGGTGAAGAGTCAGCTCTCAGCTGTCCTGCTTGAATCCAAGTGGACTTTTTTGAGCTGATGGACCAAATCCTTTGAAGATTTTGGAGAATTGTGCTCATCTAGCATTATTGGCATCGTAAGGTCTGTGGTTTTGACATTGTGTTCCATTTCATACCAGCAGAGTTGGTGTCAAGTGTTCAAGTAGCGATATATAAAGACACTTAAGCAACTGGGTATCTGTGGCATTGCGGTGTGACAGTTCCTGAGGGCACTCCTGATAAATGAAGGTGAAATTGACTTTGATTTATGGATTATTTTTGTCGTGGATTAGGTAAGTAAATGTGGTGACTGGAGTATTATTATACGAAGACGCTTGCCAAGGAAAAAGGATATAGTCTACAACTAGGGATAGTTGAAAAGGAATGTCCACTGCTTGTGTTGGCAGTCTTTGTAAATTAAGGTGTTCTAAGCATCTTTACAAGAACTCAGCATGCAGGTACCACCTGAGAACGTGGGGAAATGAAAGCGTTTTTGCCTCCTTGCCTATACGAGCAAGTTTGGTGCGAAGTAGCGACCATGCTGCTTTGCAAAAACGCGTTGCATTTTGTTGATGTACTCCAAAACTGACTGGAGTGCATTCTGTGACCCCG
The DNA here is from genome assembly GCA_039081455.1 of Macrobrachium rosenbergii. Taxonomy (NCBI): domain Eukaryota; kingdom Metazoa; phylum Arthropoda; class Malacostraca; order Decapoda; family Palaemonidae; genus Macrobrachium; species Macrobrachium rosenbergii. Next base: position 294,759 of record JANJGK010000665.1, on the reverse strand, counting down.
TACTTTCAATATTTAGCAAGAATTGGCTCGTATTGATGTCTCTAGCTTAAAGGGAAAATTCCGTGACTTAAACATAAATGGAATTTGAAACCAGAATACAAGGGTGGCCGTGCCCAGGTGCGGAAAGGTATTTGTTCAAATCGGTCCAGACACCCTTGCTTCGTTTAGGCTCTTGAATTCGAGGGTCAGTAGAGTAACTTGGGATGATGTGATGTAATCGACTGAATCTTGTGTCTCTGCTGCAATCTGAAATTCCTCCGGTAACTGATATTAAGCAAGAAACTCAATATATTTCTTGGCAGTTCAAAATGACATCACTGTGAATGCTGGGGCCTTTTAAGCTTTTATATAGAGTTCTTGGTAGTACGCAAAAGATAAATCAGAGGTAATGAACATATAGGTACATTTTGTGATTATTTTCCAGCTCAGCGTTTATCAGGAAAAAATATGGTGAAGTTTTGCAATGGATGGGTAAAAAGGAAGGTTAGTGCTGACGTTGATAATATATATGTAAACTGATGTTTTAAGTATCCTTATAGTACATTATGATACAAGTTAATCTGGTTGTGTTGTGTTTGCCTGCGGAGAGGTGGGGACTGGGGGCGGGGGCGGGGCGGGGCGTTGTTTATAGAAGAATAGAAGACATTAAAATGTGTTTTTGTTAATCTTCGCTGCGTGCAAGTCAGGTAAGGTGGTCAGACTTCGGCATTCCACAGAAAGGTGCTCCCATTTTACTATCAGCTTCGAAACTGGAAGATAGCCTCTCTCTCTCTCTCTCTCTCTCTCTCTCTCTCTCTCTCTCTCTCTCTCTCTCTCTCTCTCTCTCTCTCTCTCTCTCTCTCTCTCAGAATTACTATAATCCTGCGGTTTGGATTTGTTGTACGTACTTGGTGGGTTAAAATTCTTGTTTTTGGCTGAAACAGGATGTCTTGACCAGATGCTAGGCCGGTGTTGGATATGGGAGGGTTTCACTGAGTATCAGTCAAGAGTGTTGAAGAGTTCATTGTGGTGCCACATTGCGTGACAGAATCCAGCTGGAATTCCAGCCTTAGCTGACTGCTTGTTGTTATAGGGCCTTTTGAAGTCTGGCATTTTGCATTGGTTAAACTGAAGGGCTTGCGATAACATAATCTCAGTAATCGTTTATGCATCATTAACCAGATATTCCCCTCAATTTGTAGGCTCGATTACGGAAGTTGAACCTTCAAAACCGTGTGTGTCTACTAATACAAAAGACTGTACACTTTATACTGCAATCCCAATAGTGAAAACATTAGGCCTCTTTGTTCGAAAGCTCACGGGTCAGAGGAATAATAGGGCCATTGTTCACTAAACCACACTGAAAGGATTTCGGCATTATTGGAATGTGTTGAGATCATTCCTTTCCAATTGACAAGTCTCGAAATCAGTTCTAAGAATGCTAACATCAGTTAACGATGGAATCTCGGATAAGCCGTCACAACAGCCTTGTTAACACATTTTTACTGCTCCCATTTCTTATTGAATGCTCAGTTCTTACTAATCTTAGTCACTTTTACCGATGAGGCACATGACTTCGGATGTATTTGCAGCGACAGTCAGTGACTGTTGTTTGGCGCGTGTTGTCACCATACCACCAGAGGCGGTATGACAACAAATGAGGACTTAGGCATTTATTTGTCACAGACTCACGCACACACATTCGAAGAATCACAGGTGTGCTCCTTCATGATCGTCTAATGCACATTATCTCAACACTCAGACAAGAGAGGAATAACTGATAGAGCCAGAGTTTTAGCAGACATAGCAATTCAGAACACCAGACCCTAAGCTACGGGCTATGTTAGAATATGTGGCATGCTGGAAGGATCATTACTGTTATGTTGACTTGGATGGGAAAGTAAGTTGACTTCAGAACATGAAGAATGCCGTGAACTGATGACATTCAGACGCAGAAGAGACGCCATTCGGTACCGATGTGAGGGTCCTCTCCCAAGTAGTTTTCAAGCTAAGTCAGTTATGATCCCAATTACTGCTCAGGACAGAATGTACTACTCGATCTCATTATGGGAGGAAGTCGATATATTAATATAGGTGTTATATGAAACCAAGCAAAGCATGTAGGGGCTGGAGTTGACGGTTGAGGATGGTTGGCAAATACACAGTACATCATTTTGAATAAAATGCTTCAGGCCTGTTGAAACAAGTGCTTGGACATTTCTGGCCATTTTATGTAAACATACCAAAGCTGACTTGATGTGAAATACTTTGAAAGTAGGTAGATGGTAAAAGAATTCATATGACTACATTTCACGAGTTAGAGGGGATATATTATGTACTGATAAGCAGAGTTTTGTAGTCACGCTTTGATCTTTACACCCAAAAAGATTTCCAGCAGGTGTCATCTTAGCCATGAAAGAGTTTTCCAGTTTTAAATGATCTCCCTGACCCTCAGTGCTTCTTGGTCTTTACAGTGAGTGAAGCGCGGACTGGATACTGCGAGGTTTTATGCTGTGAGATTGTATTTGTCTGAGACGCTCGATTTGGTTGCAGAGGGGAGTGGGGAAGAGAGTTGGCTGGCTTACGACAGACAGACAGACAGACAGACAGACAGACAGACAGACAGACAGACAGACAGACAGACAGACAGACAGACAGACAGACAGACAGACAGACAGACAGACAGACAGACAGACAGTAACTGGTTCCCTGAATCGCGTCAAAGTTATCTCTTGACCAATCGAGTTCCTTTTTTGAGTCATGTGGGAGGAGTGATGTGATTTGGGAGGAGCCAAGCTGCCTTTCGGTTGGGCCAATCCGTAGAGAGAGAGAGAGAGAGAGAGAGAGAGAAAGTCATCGAAGTAAAGTTGCCATGTTGACGACAGTCGCCTCTGCACTCAGTAATCGCAATGAGTAACTAATTTTATTTGACCTAAGTGAAAGGTCCAAAGGAGACGTCGCTGTGTTCACGCACTTTGTAAGTAGTAATAACACTTTCGCTCGAGATCTGAGGTTGTCAACCAAAGTCTCCACTGAAGCCGCAAAAATGTCGTCTAGACTCTGCAGGCTATTCCTGTCCAGTGTCCTTAAATGCCTCATGCGCTCAGAGACTTATAGCCTGCCATTGCGCAAGACCCCATGTTGTCAGGAGGCCAGCTGTAAGTTCATCACTTTTGATTTCGTGAGGAATCAACTGTAATAATAATAATAATAATAATACCAGATTCCGTATATAATAATACTTAATAATTGCATTCATAGAGAATAATAAGTGTAAAGAGTAACTGAGACACCCAGGGCGCATGAACTGTTGCCTGAAGACCGAGCGCTCTTCTGTCACGCCTGCTGGTCGTCACACTCACTCTTTTGGTGTCTAAGATTTGTGTCAGACTTTCTTCCTCACAGGTCATAATTTAGATATACTTCGAAGCAAGCGGTTTCAGTAAGCCCATGAAGACAGTGCGATACAACTCAAGGCATTCGTTACTGGATGAAATTTGATGAGTGACGCTCAGTCCGGATGGAGGATTTCATGAACCAGCAGACTTGCTCGGTCCCTTTCCATGATTACAAATCTCCGCAGAGGGGGAGTAGTGCCGTCAGTGCACCTGAAGGCATGCACTGTGGGCATTACCCAAGGTCCTTTGCAGCGTCCCTTCCATGGCCCATGGCTGCTGCTATAACCCCTTTCGTTCCTTTTCCTCTGCCTCCTTCCGGCGCTTGGCCTCAGGCCTCAATTCTGTATTCTATTCTGTTATTGGTACCGATATTTGTGATACACATAAATAAATAATGGAAGAAGCCTTATGTCTATGAGGTCAAATGAAAGCGCAGAATAACCAGAAGAAGAAGAAAACAGCAAAAGAGAAAAGCCGAAAGCAAAGTAGAATTGTGTTATAAAAAGAAGTTGGTGTCATGAAAGCACATAGGAGGAGGAGGAGGAGGAGGAGGAGGAGGAGGAGGAGGAGGAGGAGGAGGCCATAAGTCGGGAAATAATGACTTGAGACATTAGACCGACGCGTCAGTATATAAAATGGAATATTTCTGTTTTTCATTCAAAATCAAATTTTGTCAGACGTGAGATTTTACCAAACCGGTCGAACTCAGACCAGTGAGGTTTAACGGAAGGCTCATCTCGCTAAGATACGGGTTTATAAGTGAATAAATAACGATAGCAGGTAACTCGGGTTGGTTTCAGAGAGAGACAAAGAAGACTAGACCTGTATTCAGATGATGACTGGTTAACCAAACAAACCTAGGCCTAAGATTTTATGTTAAGTTTTCCATGAAAAAAACATATTTATGGCACCATAAATGGGATATAAAGCATAATAAGCCATGCATATAACCATGCATATGGTACCATAGAGAACAAACAAAGGAAAACAGAAATAAGCAAAAAAAAAGACAACGAACGGAGGAGAGGCTTCAGGAAAGAGGAGGAGCCTTTGTACAGGTCTGTGCAAATGTCTACGACTGCTGCTGTTGACACTTTTGTTTACTTGTTTGTGGTGTTAAGCTGATAATTTTATCCTCTATATCTCCTCATATATCCTATTATAACCTCTTAGGTAAGTCCTTTACCTTATTCTAAGAACGACCTATCATGGCTTTACCTAAATGTAGGTAAAATGAGCAATTGTTTTAAGGGCAAAGCCAATAATTATGGTTTGAGTTGAGTCTGTAGGCTAATTTGTCTTCATATATATCCTATTATAACCCTTTAGGTAAATCATTTGCCTTAATTAAGGACGGTTTATCATCGATTTCTCCAAATATAGGTAAATTAGCGAATTATTTTAAGGGTAAAAGCACAGTTTACAATTTAAAGACAAATTTTTACTCAAGTGATTGAAATCCTCATTCGAACTCGTAATTTTAAGCTAGAATCAATTTGACCCATTTGGTGTCATATTTGAGTGAATTCGTAACTATAATATAACTATAATACAACTGTAATGTAGAGGGAGAATGCAAGAGCCACTTAAGAGTGAAAGAGGAGTGAAATAACTCCTGAACTTTGCACTGGAGAGGAACAATTAAAATCTCCTTGATAGGAGTCAGCCATTTTCAGTCTAGAATCTCCTTCGCTATTTTATTTTCATAAATTATTTAAAATTCCTTTTCACTCACTATTTTAGTCTTTTATGAAATATTCTTAGTTTAAAAGTTGGCCTTTTAAACGGCTTCTTCCAAAAGGCGCCTTTAGGTCTCTTTAAGGGTTAAAATTCGACTTAAAATGGCCAGTAATGAAATTTAAAGCTTCATAATATCTAAATTTTATTCATATATTTATTTGTATATTCATATTTATTTATTTATCGTTATATTGGTCAAGGTGCTAAGGGGCAGTGTTAGGCCTGGTTAGGACCTCCTCTGGTTTGTCTTAGGTTAGGCTAGGTCGAAAGTGGAGTTAGGCTAGGGAGGGTTAAGTCAAGGCGCAGTGAGACTAGGTCAGAGGTCTGTCTGTCTGGTGGAATGAGAGTCCTTCTCAATGAAGAAAGGTCCGGGTCACAAGGTCACAACCTCTCACAACACTTGTTTTGATCACTTGAAGGTTGCGTTGGCATTTTGACCCGAATGATTGAATTGCATTGAATTCAGTTTGATAAATCAGCTTGTATCTGAATTATCTAAATTAAATTTGTATTTAAATCTGATTTGATAAAATCAATTTGTATTCAACTTTGACCTGATAAAGTCATTTTGTATGTATATTTTTTTATTTAATTAGACGATTTAATTTTTATTTAGATTAATATGTATCTATATTAGTTTGTACTTGAACTTAATTTCTTTTGATCTGACATTAGCTTGATAAATTAATCTTTTTAAATTATTTTGTGTTGAAGTTATTTTTGTCTTTAAATTCAGTTTGGTAAAATAATTCATAAATATTGAATCATCTCATGAAACCAATCTTCAGTTATTATTAATATATATATTCTTTTATTTCCAGATTAATTCTTCCTGAGATGAACATGCACAAGGAGTGAGGTTGCAAGGACACACACTTACTCACACCTGCTAATTCCAGGATTCCAGGTAAAGTGAATTCCAGGATTTATTGTCGATTTTCCACTTCAGCTAAGGTTGATTTCATATACATACACTTTCTTTCAGTATGGTTGTAAAAACTGCCTGATGAAGATTTTGACTGAATGTCATGTTCATCAAAGGTGGAGGAGGAGGGAGGCCTCCTCACTCGGACTGGGCATGATTTCACATTTCATGCATTTCCTCTTTGTAATGTTGTCTCAAGTGTTCGCTTTCCACTTGCAGTCTACTCTTCTTCTTTGAATGCGATGTTTCAGAACTTTCTGATCATCTCACTGGAATGTAACCTTCCCGTTACGAGGGGTTCCGGAATTGCTTCCATGCAATTGCTTCGTCAAGTGTCTTGAGAGTAGTTATATGGTATTCACAAGAGTGGCGGGGACGAAGTCCATCCAGTTTCGAATTCAGTATTCACAAACGTGGCGTTTCTGAATTTGAAATGACTCTTAAGGTTCTTCTGCTTGTTAAAATCTTCCTTTTTTTTTTATAAAGCTTTAATTACCCACGCAGCTGAATACAAATTTCCAAAACTACTTTCCAGTTGTCAAAAGGTTTTCTGAATCTGGAAACTGGATCGTCCAGTGGCTTCTGCAGCAGCCTCTTAATAGTAAGACCCGAAGTTCCGTCTTGCATCGGAGTCTCAGGGTCCTCTTGCTTGCTGCTGCTGCCGCCACGACATTGCATGCACGCTGGGTCTGAGGTTGTCTGCAGGGCTCTCTGCCCCTCCTCCTCCCTCCCCCTCCTCCTCCTCCTCCCCATCCTCCTCCCTCCCCCTCCCCCTCCCCCCCTCCCCCTCCCCCTCCCCCCTCCCTCCCCCTCTTTTACAGCGCCTGACTGCAGGTGTCGACAAGGGTCATTGCCCCTCTTCCCTTGTCCCAGTGTCATTTTGTGATGGTGTCTCATGTGGGGTTATTTATCAGGAAATCGAGATCTCGGTTTTGGAATTTCGGTAGAATTTATATGAAGTCTCTGACCTCTCTCTCTCTCTCTCTCTCTCTCCTTCTCTTTCTCACTCTGCTTGGACTCTGCATTGTGGGAAAGTTACTCATTAGTTTTCCTTAATTTTTAAGAGAAGAATATTTTAAGCCGCAACTCTCTCTCTCTCTCTCTCTCTCTCTCTCTCTCTCTCTCTCTCTCTCTCTCTCTCTCTCTCTCTCTCTCTGAGGTGAGAATGCTGAAGCGAAAGTACTGTGAGAAGAACGAGGTGCATTAATTCCACCAATAGTAATCGCAGACTATTTACTGTATGTGAACCACTACGTGTTGTATGTAAAGGACAGATAGGTATAAAGAGGTAAAAACTAAACTGAGCAAATGGCGAAGGAATAACCACGGAGGAGGAGGAGGAGGAGGAGGAGAGGGAGGGTCTGGAAGGTTGCAAAGCCACTCCTGACGCACATTCATTTATCTCATAGCCAGCAGCATATCATCATGAAATTCACTCTTGCAGGGATAGGAGGCATATCACTTGAATGAAGCTGAATAACTGTACTCGCACGAATATATGGACATCGTATGTAATGTTTTTCCATGTTTTTGTGAGCCTCAATTTGTTTTAGTTCTCGGTTCTGTAAATAAGTGTTTTTGTACGTACTTGTACACGCAGACAGACAGACATGTGCAATGCTTGTTGACTTTGAAGAACAGAATAGAATTCCCGTTGCACCCAAGTGCTGCTTGCTTCAAGAAACGTTATCGATTTTCCAGTCTGGGTGACCTCACGAGGCACTGGCGTCCTTTTCTCCTCTAGAGGAAGATCATGTTATGCTAGAAAGGATAAAGAAGTAAGGGAATGAGACGAGAATGGGTCACATACTGAGTGTGAACTGTGAAATCTTTGCGCTGACAAGGCTTTGAGGACAGCAGTGAGAGATGAGGCTGTCTGGGAGAAAGCTTCCTTCACCCTCTCCATTCAGAGGTGACAGCAGTGCTGCGACCGAAGGTTTTGGTCAGAGAATTCGCAGATTCTCCGTCATGAGCTTTTCATTGCCAATGCTGCATTGATCCTTGGCATTCAGTGGGCTGTATGTAGTCACTGCTTGAAAGAGTTTTCCCTTCTGCCACTTGTCACAAAGTCTGAGGAATTGGTGAATGCGCATTTGTTGCTTTTCAGCCGTTAAAGATAGAACTGTTCCGGTCTTCTCTTCTGTGCTTTCTGGTTCTCTCGTTGATAATCAGTTTCTGTAAGTAAATGACAGCAAGCTGTGGTGAAGAAGTGGCGCACTTGACGACAAACAGTAGTTCGGAATTTTCATTATAAATACACCTTCACTGGACTGGTGACCTGTCATGACACATGAATGAGTAAGCTTGTTTCAAGCAGCCCTCCGATGGATGTCATTAGGTATATATGGTGTGTGTGTGTGTGTGTGTGTGTGTGTGTGCGTGTGCGTGTGCGCGCGTTTGCTCCTCATTTCCGAGTCTTCACAGGAATTCGCATTCGACACACGTGGACATCGCGGCAAACGAGAGAGTTTGTCATTCTCAGAAAACTGTCCCTTTAGCTGAACGCTGCTATCCACGGCACCATTATCAAACATCGGTTTGCATATTTTGGCGTCGGTACAACAAACAGAGATCCGATTGGTTGAAAGGCTGACTTCTTGATGTTTACGGATGATGTGACAGAACATATTTTGAAAGACTGACTTTTTGATGTTTACGGATGATGTGACAGAACATATTTTGAAACTGACTTCTTGATGTTTACGGATGATGTGACAGAACATATTTTGAAAGACTGACTTCTTGATGTTTACGGATGATGTGACAGAGCATAACATTTGATGACTGAATACTTGACGTCCAACGACTCTGTTGCCGTGAAACCTTGTGGCTTCTGTGTAATATCTTTCACCTCTCCCACAAAAGACTCCCGTTTTGTATTGGTGTAGCAGTTCCTTTCTCATTTGTTTGTCATTCCTGAACAGCTTTTGCCACCATTTCTTAGTTGTCATTGATAGTGAAGGCAGTCAGTGATTTATCTGCACGAGAATCGTGAGCCATGCAATGATAATTAATACCTCGTGGTCATCCACAACCAGGACAACGCTAAAAGTATCACTTCTTTTCCAGCGCAAACACGAATTTTCCAGTTTTTCTTTTTTGTTTTCCATTTTTGATAAAAGGAAACGGAATTTGGAAATTTCCTTGTGATGCGATTTCCCATTCCTGTGTATTTGGTTCTTGCAAACAGGTCCCCACCCGCCCACCCACCCACCCACCCACCCACCCACCCACCCACCCACCCACCCACCCACCCCCACCCACCCCCACAGACCACTGGCGTCTTTTCCACTCGCATTCCTGGAGCCAAAACATAATCTCGGAATAAGATGAGCTACCCTCCCTCACTCCCCCCCTCCCTCCCCCCCTCCCCCCCCTGATTTAATTGATCTTTCGAAGCTCCGCGGAAAAAAGTCCTGAGAGATCGTGGAAACTTGGGGACGGCCGGTTATAGTTTGAGTGTCATATTTGGAGAGTCAATATTGAGCCTCCTGACCGAAATATCTGGGAGATCCAATCCCTCTCATTTAGTGTCCGATGGACTCTGAGTCAAGTTCAGATTATAGGAAGAAGCTTCTTTTTACCCAAGGTTTTATTATTCTGGTTTTCCTCATTCTGAATCACGTTTGATGCTTGATGGTGAAGGATTCCATATTGCGAAGGTCCCGTCCTTCCTTCCTGGAACGCTTTCCAGATTCTCGCTGAACTTGTCCCTGCAGATGTCTCACTCGCAGACAACGACAAAACTGTCGACATGTTTGCACTTTTGTCTTGCAGTGATTAGGTCGATTCTCGTGGCAAAAATGGAGCGCATATTACTTATAGGCTACATCTAGACAAGTGTACACAACTTCAGAAGTTTACCGACTGGTATTTTACTTTGCTAATGGTAGCATAATTATGAAGCGGTTTGTATACATGTAGGACAGACTCTGTGGTTTTACGATGTTTAAGATGACGTTGTGACTGGTGAGTGATCAAATGATCTATGAATTCCTCCAGAATGACGTGAAATTCACTGATCAGTTTATCTCTCTCTCTCTCTCTCTCTCTCTCTCTCTCTCTCTCTCTCTCTCTCTCTCTCTCTCTCTCTCTCTCTCTCTCTATTTTGATTTTATCCTAAATCGGTCGGGTTTGATTTTGGGATGTTTACGTATGTGTGAGCGTGAATGTCAAGGTGGGACGGAAGTGTTCCGAATCGTCTCCTGTGTGAAGTGCTGAGCTCCTTAAATAACTATTTAACACTCGTTCGGTTCCTTCCTCACCGTGAAGGTGTTTTGTCTGGGTCAGCCTCGTTGCATCCCGTTCAACGGCTGAATATCTTCCTCTTGTCTGCAAAGCCATCAGGGGAGGAAAAATGGCGCTTCTCTTCCTCGACTGCGCAACACTGACGTCCCTGGCGCTTGTTATAAATACATATTTTGCTTGAATTTAGTCCCAAGCAAGAAAGAGGTCGTCGCTGCGTTTGTGTCAGTGTCTGTCTGTCTGTCTGTCTGTCTGTCTCTTCCACTTCGCTCTCGGATTTGCCGTCGGCCTCTTGGGATTTCGCTGCGGACTTCGACAATTTATCTCTCTCTCTCTCTCTCTCTCTCTCTCTCTCTCTCTCTCTCTTCTCTCGTTAGAGTTATTTTATAAACGTACATACTCACATGCACACAATATATATATATATATATATATATATATATATATATATATATATATATATATATATATATATATATATATATATATATATGAACGTGGAAGCTTTCGTGCTGCAGTTCTTGTGGGGTGATTGACGACTGAATTGTGGTGTGGCAGTGGTGGTGGTGCTGTTCGAGAAGAGTTATCTGGGAGGAGAACACAGAGAGAGCGAGAGAGAGATAGAGAGAGAAGCTTGTTGCTTTCTTTCTCTTCATTCTTCAGAAATTCTCATCGCTGGCTGCATTTTCCTCTGTTCCTTGTACCAGACACATCTTTGTCAGGGTCATGACATTTTCGAAATACTTCTTTAGTGCTTGACAGCAGCTGTTACAACTGCCGAGTGTCACTAGCGTGTCAGGGATGCTCTGTCCTCTACAAGTGCAGCAGCAACATTGGTCATTTTATACATCCTCCGTTGGTGTTGTTTCGGTTCGGTTGCCTCTCTCTCTCTCTCTCTCTCTCTCTCTCTCTCTCTCTCTCTCTCTCTCTCTCTCTCTCTCTCTCTCTCTCTCTTCTGTTAGCAGGATCACTTGGAATCCTTTCGTTCAGTTATAAGATTTCTAAGTTTTTTGGAGAGAACCTCTAGAGAAAAAATGGTGCTCTTGGTTTGAGGTTTTTGGTCGTTCATTGGGAATTCTGAAAGTTATGAATTATAAGTTGCAATAATGATGGATTCTATTCTTGATCATTTGAATATATATTGAAATGTTTTACAACTAAGTCTTTGTAGCTTGTTTTAATGGAGATTGGTTTGAGTTGGTTTTTTCAATACCTTGAGAGAATTTTGACCAAGAAGCCTGCTCCCAGCCACACATTCGGGCTCTTCAGCGTTACTTTGTAAATAGCCAGATCCATCAAGTCAATTCTGCAATTCCCTAAGCCTTCTACTGTAGAGATTGGGCGTTCTTCACATGGGTATTCTCCACTGGGCCATGTCTAGTCCGTCGTTGGAATCACAATTTTAAGGAACTTTGTGGGGCTTCCTTGGCGTGAATACCAACCCTGTCCAGTACAGGGCAGTATACATACCGAGTGTTTTCAATTTGATTGCACTCTCGTATGTTATTCACTCAAATAGTCTATTCACTCATGGAGGCTGTGCATTATACAGCCTGAGTTTCTGCAGTAGTCACACTATTTATTTTTCAGTCATACTTGCATCATCTTGCTTTCAATATCATTCCTGAAAGTTTTACTATTCTGTGGGCTTCGTGAAAGACCCAGCAGAACGTTTCTATGTCTGGGGTTTTGCAGAGAGAGATTCGCACGACTTTTTGTGACTTTATGCAGTATGTACAGCAGTATTTGCCCCCTTCAGTGTGTTTATAAACTCGTAGCTATTCTCTCTCTCTCTCTCTCTCTCTCTCTCTCTCTCTCTCTCTCTCTCTCTCTCTCTCTCTCTCTCTCTCTCTCTCTCTCTCGTATACAGCAGAATTAACTATGAATCTTGTTTTAATAAACCGACGCGAGTTCTATGAGCTTATCTAACCTATCAATAGCCGCTATGCCATATCACCAAAGGAAGGTTCTCGTCTGTCTCAGGCTGAACTGACTGGCAATGTGGTAAGAATCCGAATAATGTTTATAAACTGAAAATGTCATTAACTCACACAATGAGTACTGGCAAGGTCCACAGATGCAGTGTTTCCCCTCAGCAGCCGCTTTTGTGGGACATTTCAAACTCAGAACTCTCCCCCTGATCTCTTCTTCAATTACCATTAATTAAAAATAAATGACTAGGGTCTGTGTTACCTCAAAATCGAAGGTCTGAATCTCGTGCCCATTTGCTTTCTCGAGTTCCTGGTCTTGTCAAGGGCATCTGGCCGCTCGTCTTTTGGATTTCGTGCGGAAAGGATAATTTTAGTCCTGGGAATCTCTGATCCTGTGAATTTCGATTTACCTTCTGCTTT
>JANJGK010000665.1:267624-282021 GCA_039081455.1 Macrobrachium rosenbergii | reverse complement strand
AGGCCACGAAGAGGGAACATCATTCAAAACATCATCACATCAATTAGAAGGCCACTAAGAGGAAACCGTATTCTAGATGTTCTGTGGTCGAAAGGATTATGGGACGGAAGAGACCTAGAACAGTTATTTGAGAAATTCAGAGAAGTCCTCTCCTTCATAACTGGAATACTTTACAGTACTGAGAGAGATGTATTGTATAATACAATACATCATATAAATGAACTCTATGTATCATACAGCCTCTCTATTGGTCTCAATCATGATGATCTTTTGGATCCATGTATTGAAACCAGACTGGACCAGAAGGTTCTGGAGTCACTTGTGGCACAGATGGAGAGAGAAACTTCTCTGAAGAACCGAGTAAGGTTCTCAGAACCCAAGAGTCTTTATGTCCTTCCGTCCTTACTGCCTAAACTGAGACCCAAAGAGATTCGTCTGGAATTTCTCCATCCAGAAGCACGAAGAATTATTTCTCCAATCAACACAACTCTGGATTCAGCGACCCACTCCAGCATCAAGACGGAGCTTCGGATGAGGATGTTTCTAAGTGAATGGGGACAACACCCAGGACAGGAGGAGGTTTTGCATCCAGTAGATGAATTATGTAAGTAGGAACTTCTTTTCCTTCTTCTTTACTCCTTTAATTATAAAGTACTAAAGCCTTCAGCCATCACTCAAACTACTTTAGCTCTTTAGTTATTCTCTGCTTCTTCTTTTCTTCTTCTTCTTCTTCTTCATCTTTGGTAATGACATCCTCCTCCTCCTCCTCCTCCTCCTCCTACTCATGAGTCGTTTGTGTAGAGCAACTCTGAGGAAGAAGAAGAAGAAGAAGGAGAAGAGGAAGAAATGGCGCTGAATTGCTTGTTTTCTTTTCAAGAGATTTTTAAGAGTCATGTAAATTCATCGGCATCTCTTTCTTTCTCTCTGTCTAGCTATACACATCTTATAGTCTATTTAATATTATATATATATATATATATATATATATATATATATATATATATATATATATATATATATATATATATATATATATAAGAATAAAAACAGCAACAGTTTAGTTATGCTGCCTTTCTTCAATATAGTCAGTCATTATCATTATTATTATTATTTTCTGTTGTTGTACATGATGATAATAATAATAATAATAATAATATCTCAAAAATTCCTCTCATTTGTTTCATCCCACAGTTTTGGACATTTATGATGATGGAAGAATGGCAGACTTGGAGAGCCTTCGTCCCCTTTCTCCCTTGACTTCTTCAGCAAAGGAACTGACATTAAGATACTGGATGTATGGGGTTCCAGAGGACTGCATTGTCCAAGTCCTAAACAGGACTTTGGTTCCCACAAGCAGGGGAGAAGGAGGAGCATCCACTCGTTTAGTAATTGAATTCTGGGGAGGTGAGTATCAGTATCATCCAAAGTCAACCGTCACTCTAGAAACTGTTCCTGTTCCTTTTCCTTCTTCTTCTGTCCTCCTCCTCTTCCTCCTCCTCCTCCTCCTCCTCCTCCTCCATTATGAATAGCATGAAAAGAAGCAGAAGCAAGAGTAGCGGGAGGAGGAGAAGAAGAAGAAGAAGAAGAAGAAGAAGAAGAAGAAGAAGAGGTCAGGAAAAGGAAGACTTTAAATAAATATATAATAATAAAGGGGAATAATAAGAGTATTGAGTGAAAGTCTTCTCTACATTTTATGCTGTTTCTGTTTTCACCTCCTCCTCCTCCTCCTCCTCCTCCTCCTCTTCCTCCTTCACTTCCTCCTCCTCCTCCTTCTCCTCTTCCTCCTCCTCCTATATTTCCTCTCAATTATCATAGAGCTGTGACTCTCCTCAGTGTTTATATAGACATAGAAATGTATCTACAGTATGTATATATATATATATATATATATATATATATATATATATATATATATATATATATATATATATATATATATATATATATATATATATGTGTGTGTGTGTGTGTGTGTATACAGAAATAGAGAGAGAGAGAGAGAGAGAGAGAGAGAGAGAGAGAGAGAGAGAGAGAGAGAGAGAGAGAGAGAGAGAGAGAGAGAGAGAGATCACCACTTGCAGAGAGTTGAAGTCGCCGCCTTCGTCACCATGGCAACGCACCTGATGACGTCACACAAACGTGATAAGAGTGTGATGAAGTTTTAGAGACCAGTTTCAGTCCTTAGACACCAGTTTCAGTTTTTGAGACCAGTTTCAGTCTTTAGACACCAGTTTCAGTTTTTGAGACCAGTTTCAGTCTTTAGACACCAGTTTCAGTTTTTGAGACCAGTTTCAGTCTTTAGTGACCAGTTTCAATTTTAGTGACCAGTTTCAGTCTTTAGTGACCAGTTTCAATTTTAGAGACCAGTTTCAGTTTTAGAGACCAGTTTCAGTCCTTAGAAACCAGTATCAGTTTTAGAGACCAGTTTTAGTCTTTAGTGACCAGTTTCAGTTTTTGAGACCAGTTTCAGTCTTTAGAGACCAGTTTCAGTTTTAGAGACAGTTTCAGTCTTTAGAGACCAGTTCCAATTTTAGAGACCAGTTTCAGTCTTTAGAGACTAGTTTCAGTTTTAGAGACCAGTTTCAATTTTAGAGACCAGTTTCAGTCTTTAGACACCAGTTTCAGTCTTTAGACACCAGTTTCAGTCTTTGGTATGTTTTTGAGACAAGTTTCAGTCTTTAGACACCAGTTTCAGTTTTAGAGACCAGTTTCACTTTTTGAGACCCGTTTCAATTTTGAGACCAGTTTCAGTCTTTAGAGACCAGCTTCGGTCTTTAGAGACCAGTTTCAGTCTTTAGAGACCAGTTTCAGTTTTAGAGACCAGTTTCAGTCTTTAGACACCATTTTCAATTTTAGAGACCAGTTTCAGTCTTTAGTGACCAGTTTCAGTCTTTAGAGAACAGTTTCAGTCTTTAGAGACCAGTTTCAGTCTTTTGATACCAGTTTCAGTTTTAGAGACCAGTTTCAGTCTTTAGAGACCAATTCCAGTTTTTGAGACCAGTTTCAATCTTTAGAGACCAGTTTCAGTTTTAGAGACCAGTTTCAGTCTTTAGACACCAGTTTCAATTTTAGAGACCAGTTTCAGTTTTAGACACCAGTTTCAGTCTTTAGACACCAGTTTCAGTCTTTAGACACCAGTTTGTCTTTAGACACCATTTTCAGTTTTAGAGACCAGTTTCACTCTTTAGACACCAGTTTCAGTCTTTAGAGACTAGTTCCAATTTTAGAGACCAGTTTCAGTCTTTAGAGCCTAGTTTCAGTTTTAGAGATCAGTTTCAGTTTTAGAGACCAAGTTCAGTCTTTAAAGACCAGTTTCAGTCTTTAGAGACCAGTTTCAGTTTTAGAGACCAGTTTCAGTCTTTAGACACCAGTTTCAGTTTTAGAGACCAGTTTCACTTTTTGATACCCATTTCAATTTTTGAGACCAGTTTCAATCTTTGGAAACCAGCTTCAGTCTTTAGAGACCAGTTACACTTTTTGAGACCTGTTTCAATTTTTGAGACCAGTTTCAGTCTTTAGAGACCAGCTTCAGTCTTTAGAGACCAGTTTCAGTCTTTAGAGACCAGTTTCAGTTTTATAGACCAGTTTCAGTTTTATAGACCAGTTTCAGTTTTAGAGACCAGTTTCAGTCTTTAGTGACCAGTTTCAGTTTTTGGGACCAGTTTCCAGTTTTTGAGACCAGTTCCAGTCTTTAGAGACCAGTTTCAGTTTTAAAGACAGTTTCAATCTTTAGTGACCAGTTTCATCTTTTGAGACTAGTTTCAGTTTTAGAGACCAGTTTCAGTCTTTAGAGACCAGTTTCAGTTTTAGAGACAGTTTCAATCTTTAGTGACCGGTTTCAGTTTTAGAGACCAGTTTATTCTTTAGAGACCAGTTTCAGTTTTAGAGACCAGTTTCAGTTTTAAAAACAGTTTCAGCCTGTAGAGACCAGTTTCAGTTTTAGAGATCAGTTTCAGTTTTTGAGAACAGTTTCAGTCTTTAGAGACCAGTTTCAGATTTAGAGACCAGTTTCAGTTTTTGAGACCAGTTTCAGTTTTTGAGAACAGTTTCAGTCTTTAGCTACCAGTTTCAGTTTTAGAGACCAGTTTCAGTCTTTAGAGACCAGTTTCAGTTTTAGAGACCAGTTTCAGTTTTTGAGACTAGTTTCAGTCTTTAGAGACCAGTTTCAGTTTTAGAGAACAGTTTCAGTCTTTAGAGACCAGTTTCAGTTTTTGAAACTAGTTTCAGTCCTTAGAGACCTTTTTTGGAGACCAATTTCAGTTTTAGAGACCTGTTTCAATCTTTAGAATATATTTTTTCGTCTTTAGAGACCAGTTTAAATCTTTAGAGACCAGTTTTGGTCTTAAGAGACCAGTTTCGGTCTTTAGAGACCAGTTTCAGTCTTTAGAGACCAGTTGTGGTATTTTGATACCAGCTTTGGGCTTTAGAGACCAGTTGCAGTCTCTAACCTTTGTTTGGCCTTTAGAGACCATTTTCGGTGTTTAGAGACCAGTTTCAGTCTGTAGAGACCAGTTTCAGCCTTTAGACCATTTCTGGTCTTTAGAGACCAGTTTCATTCTTTAGAGACCAGTTTCAGCAATTAGAGACCAGCTTCAATCTTTATACCATTTCTGGTCTTAGAGACCAGTTTCAGTCTTTAGAGACCAGTTTCACTTATTAAAGACCAGTTTCAGCCTTGAGACCATTTCTGGTCTTTAGAGACCAGTTTCAGTCTTTAGACCATTTCTGGTCTTTAGAGACCAGTTTCAGCCTTTAGACCATTTCTGGTCTTTGGAGACCAGTTCCAGCCTTTAGATCGTTTCTGGTCTTTAGAGATCAGTTTCAGTCTTTAAACTGTTTCTGGTCTTTAGAGACGGTTTCAGTCTTTAGAGACCAGTTTCAATCTTTAGACCATTTCTGGTCAGTAGAGGCCAGTTTCAGTCTTTAGAGACCAGTTTCAGTTATAAGAGGCCAGTTTCAGCCTTTAAAGTGCTTCTGGTCTTTAGAGACCAGTTTCATTCTTTAGAGACCAGTTTCAGTCATTAGAGATCAGTTTCAGCCATTAGACAATTTCTGGTCTTTAGAGACCAGTTTCAGCCTTTATACAGTTTCTGGTCTTTAGAGACCAATTTCAGTCTTTAGACCATTTCTGGTCTTTAGAGACCAGTTCCAGCCTTTAGACTGTTTCTGGTCTTTAGAGACCAGTTTCAGTCTTTAGACTGTCTCTGGTCTTTAGAGACCAGTTTCAATCTTTAGACCATTTCTGGTCAGTAGAGACCAGTTTCAGTCTTTAGAGACCAGTTTCAGCCTTTAGACCATTTCTGGTCTTTAAAGACCAGTTTCAGTCTTTAGAGACCAGTTTCAGTCATTAGAGATCAGTTTCAGCCATTAGACCATTTCTGGTCTTTAGAGACCAGTTTCAGTCTTTAGACCGTTTCTGGTCTTTAGAGACCAGTTTCAGTCATTAGAGATCAGTTTCAGCCATTAGACCATTTCTGGTCTTTAGAGACCAGCTTCAGTCTTTAAACCATTTCTGGTCCTTAGAGACCAGTTTCACTCATTAGAGACCGGTTTCAGCCTTTAGACCGTTTCTGGTCTTTAGAGACCAATTTCAGCCTTTAGACCGTTTCTGGTCTTTAGAGACCAGTTTCAGCCTTTAGACCGTTTCTGGTCTTTAGAGACCAATTTCAGCCTTTAGACCGTTTCTGGTCTTTAGAGACCAATTTCAGCCTTTAGACCATTTCTGGTCTTTAGAGACCAATTTCAGCCTTTAGACCGTTTCTGGTCTTTAGAGACCAGTTTCAGCCTTTAGACCGTTTCTGGTCTTTAGAGACCAGTTTCAGTGGTCAGAGACCAACCTCGAAGCCCCAGGGTCCAAAGTCCCTCCAGCCAAGGTCCCTTTTCCTCATTTCAGCCCTTTGGATCCAACTGCAACCAATTGGAGCCAATTTCCCTCAATTTCGGGCGATTCGGACCCATTTTTGGCCGATTTTGGACAAAATTGGTTCATATTTGGCCAATCTTGACCAGTTTTTTGACAATTTTGTCCAATATTTGGTCAATTTTCGACGAATTTGACCAATTTAGGGCCAGTCTTGACCAGTTTCGAACAATTTTTGGCTAATTTTGGACTGTTTTGACCCATTTGTGGCTGAAAGAAAAGTAGCCCCGTCTCTGAATTGCCTCTTTCTCCTCATCAGAGACTTTCAATAAAGAGTTCTCTCTCTCTCTCTCTCTCTCTCTCTCTCTCTCTCTCTCTCTCTCTCTCTCTCTGTATACATATCATAGAGTTTATTTAACATTATATATATAAATATATAAATATGTGTGTGTGAGTGAGTGAGTGAGTGAGTGTTGAGGAGGAGGAGGAGGAGGAGGAGGAGGAGGAGCGAGTGAGAGGAGGTCGAGTACAGAAGGTGTTAATAATATCCCTCCATTTTTGTCTTTCCTCAGGTCTGGACTTGAAGCTTCTGCTGCAGTCGCTGACTCTTCCGCCTCTGACCTCAATAGATATACGGGGGCCTCTTCTCACAAAGAAACCTGATGTGAAGGAATTGAGGGAGATCTGCAGGGAGAAGGCGCTTGGAGAATTACTCTTTCATGGACGCAGAGTATAAGAGGAGGAAACGGATGATGAATAAGAAGAGGAGGAAGAAACGGATGATGAAGAAGAAGAAACGGATGAAGAAGAATAAAGGAAGAGAAAAAGGTAAGAGGAAGAAGAGAGAGAGAGAGAGAAGAAGAGAAGAAGGAGAGAAGGAGAAGAAGAAGGCTCCACCCCAGGGAGAGAGAAGTCACACAGTGAAGACTTGGGGAACAAGACGCATCGCAGGAAGGAGGGAAGGAAGGAAGGAAGGAAGGAGCAACCTGCCTCCTGTTGCTGCCGTTTCTCTCGAAAGGCTTTCGGCGAATATCGTCCCGGGTCTCTTTTGCTCCTTTGCTTCCTTTATTCTTAGAGAGAGAGAGAGAGAGAGAGAGAGAGAGAGAGAGAGAGAGAGAGTACTCTCAATATTAAGACCTGTATTCGTCATGCCAATGTAAAGCCCACAGAGGCTCATCAGCAGCAAGTCTATCCTTCACTGCACACCCCCCCCCCCTTCTCTCTCTCTCTCTCTCAGGGTGGCTTCGCGGGAAAACGTGAGAGATTATTCACTGCCTCATTCACACTCCCACTGCTGAATCAGGGAGGAGGAGGAGGAGGAGAAGGAGGATGACTTCCATGTTACAAGTCACTGAATATACCTT
Organism: Macrobrachium rosenbergii; assembly: GCA_039081455.1. Lineage (NCBI taxonomy): Eukaryota > Metazoa > Arthropoda > Malacostraca > Decapoda > Palaemonidae > Macrobrachium > Macrobrachium rosenbergii. Next base: position 274,797 of record JANJGK010000665.1, on the reverse strand, counting down.
TATGTACTCTTCCATTTCAACACCTCCCCCTCCCCCATCTGCCTCCCTAGCACTTTCTAGGCCCTCCTCCATCCCTCCCTTAGTCTCCCATTCTTCCCACATGACCAAGCCCCCTGAAAGAAGCACTCTGCTCCACCTTTTCTGTGCTTCTGTTATGCTGCACTGCTGTCACTGAAAGGAAAGGAAAGGAAAAGCTTCTTTCTCTCTGATGTGTCAAAGAGATGATTTCCAATGAATGGATAAATAATGAAGATAAACACTTTATTCAAATGTTCAACTGTATTAATATTAAGGCTATATTCAACAGGGATCTCTCCTGACATAAACAGAGAAGTATTCCTCCTTAATTCAAGTTATACTGTTCTATATATATGCATTGTCATGTTTGCTTATCAGTAAGGATCACTTTTAAGAGTATTAGACCAAGCTATATATATATATATATATATATATATATATATATATATATATATATATATATATATATATATATATATTTATATATATACATACATATACTGGATGACTCAAAATAAGAAGTCAGAGAGAGACAAGGCTTGTGGATCCAGTGGTGTCTCTCCTTGTGTTCTGAAATTGCTCCCAGTACAGAGGATATATATAATAATCACTCTTGCTGTACTCTCTCATGCCATTTTTACCTTTTTTGCCTCAGATCATAGTTTGTGGCCCATTGCCAAAATGTGGTTGTTGGCCAATCTGCCAAGTATTGGGGACATTTTCAGATCATCGTCATGTGTCAGAACAGTGTCAAATAATCCTCTGAATTCTGTCTACATGCAGATGAGGAAGTGACTATGAACTGCTGGATATTGTTCTCATTTTTTTTGTTCTCTAGAGTATAATAATTTGTCTGTCAGCTTCCTTTGTGTTGTTTTGCAGGGGAAGAAAGTCCAGTAGTGGTCATTCATGAGGGTTCTGCTGAAATGTTTATACACTATATAAGGCTTCTTCTTCTTCCTCTTTATTTAGCTGCATTTCAAGTTCCACTTGTAAAAGGGACAATGTTGAAAATGTTATACAACTTGATGTTTTTTTCTTTATTGTTCTGCTTTGACAGGTTTTTATGACTCTTGAGATTTATTTGTATATCTTTTATGTCATTTTCTTGGACCATATTTGAGATCCTGTTGTATTTTTCAACTATAATAATGTTGCAGTCGATAGACTGCCCTATATATCTGTCTATGTATCTATTATCTATCTATATGGAAATGCTGAAATGCCGCCAAGGATTCATGCTTTGGTCATTCATGGTTTGGTGAAGAACTGTTCAAGAGTTGTTTTTGTTTCTTGATTTTCTTTGTAATATTAGATTTTATAATTGTATTCATTGTATTCCTGTAAGCAATGTTTGTAGGTATTAGATTTTATAATTGTATTCCTGTAAGCAATGTTTGTAGGTATTAGATTTTATAATTGTATTCCTGTAAGCAATGTTTGTAGGTATTAGATTTTATAATTGTATTCCTGTAAGCAATGTTTGTAGGTATTAGATTTTATAATTGTATTCCTGTAAGCAATGTTTGTAGGTATTAGATTTTATAATTGTATTCCTGTAAGCAATGTTTGTAGGTATTAGATTTTATAATTGTATTCCTGTAAGCAATGTTTGTAGGTATGGATTTTTTGTATTATTAACTAACACAAGCAATATTAGACGAATAAAAACCAAAAAAAAAAGATATCTTGTGAGAAACCTGGCCTGCGCTTTATATTGATGCGCTTCCGGTTACTCGCTTGATGTCAGTTTGGTTAAAAGCAGCGGAAGGAAGGAAGGAAGGAAGGAAGAAAGGAAGAAAGGAAGGCAGAAAGGAAGGAAGGAAGGAAGGAAGGAAGGACAGACATCCAAAATCACCGTCAGTCAGTCAGTCAGTCATTCACCCAACGAACTTCGTCATGTACTCGGCAAAGGAAGACCGTTAGGATTTATTATCCGCCTCCCAGGCAGGCAGGCAGGCAGGCAGGCAGGCAGGCAGGCAGGCAGGCAGGCAGGCAGGCAGGCAGGCAGGCAGGCAGGCAGGCAGGCAGGCAGGCAGGCAGGCAGGCAGGCAGGCAGGCAGGCAGGCAGGCAGGCAGGCAGGCAGGCAGGCAGGCAGGCAGGCAGGCAGGCAGGCAGGCAGGCAGGCAGGCAGGCAGGCAGGCAGGCAGGCAGGCAGGCAGGCAGGCAGGCAGGCAGGCAGGCAGGCAGGCAGGCAGGCAGGCAGGCAGGCAGGCAGGCAGGCAGGCAGGCAGGCAGGCAGGCAGGCAGGCAGGCAGGCAGGCAGGCAGGCAGGCAGGCAGGCAGGCAGGCAGGCAGGCAGGCAGGCAGGCAGGCAGGCAGGCAGGCAGGCAGGCAGGCAGGCAGGCAGGCAGGCAGGCAGGCAGGCAGGCAGGCAGGCAGGCAGGCAGGCAGGCAGGCAGGCAGGCAGGCAGGCAGGCAGGCAGGCAGGCAGGCAGGCAGGCAGGCAGGCAGGCAGGCAGGCAGGCAGGCAGGCAGGCAGGCAGGCAGGCAGGCAAGAATCATCGTGGCTGGATACAGCGGCAGCGGCAAGACGTCATGAGTGACGAGGCGAGTGTAAGGATGGTATAGAGTGACGTCACTGGCTGGGTGTTGACTGGTTTATTGGTGGTTCCTGAATGAATGAATGAATGAATGAATGAATGAATGAATGTGCAGACAGAATCTTCGAGGTCGTTATTGGCTGGTGCGAGCCGCACAGTAGCATCTACATACACACAGACAGACAGGGCAAAACAGAGGTAATGTTTCGGACATCTGTGTCTGTCGGCAGACAAACAGATGGCGATTGTGAGAGACGTAATAAACGTACAATGATAAAACATGCATCGATGGAAAGGCCAGGAAATCCCACATATGGCCAATTGCATGAGATTCGAGACAGATTAATGGATACAATGCAGTCGCATAATATATGTGAAATGGAGAGACGTTTGGCGACTTCACAAACAGAAACATACATACGGTTTGATACAGAAGATTCGGTGGAACATTGTGAGCACATGGTTGGAATGCTCGCATGGCGATGCAAGTAGTGGTGATTGTATATAAATCGAGACAACAATGGTTAGGGAGAAACAGACGGAAATATTGTAGGGTAGAAGTTGCGTTCCTTGAGAGAGAGAAAACGGGACGCTCTTGTTTTTGTCTTGGTCCCTCCGATGGATGACGCACACACACACGTGCGCTCGAAAGAGACCGTGATGGGCGCGATGCGGTCTCTCACACGAGTAATGGATGCCTCGATTCCTTTCCCGAAAATGAGGGAAGCGCTTTTACCACCGTTTTGCAATCGCCCGTCATACTGGACCCTAATCACGCGTACGAGGTGGCTTTAGTTAACTTTCATTTAACCAAGTCTGTTAAAATCATGAATTCTAGGGATAAAGATCACGCCATTATACTCGAAGTGACTGCCAAGGGCTATCGATAGACAGGAACTCTTCACTTCACGATGGAACCTTCGTCATGTAGCGTTTGTTTCCAGGAAGGAGTCGTCGTCTCTCGCTTCATCTACCGTCGACGAGGATTTTGAAGCTCACATCGATGCTTGCACCAAGTAAGACCTTCAGTCACACCAATAACGCCATGATATTATATAAAAATATATCGCTTAAATAAAAAAGAAAATGACCAAAAACGCCACCGAAAATTTATTTATTTCGATATATCTCTTGTAATTAGTTAAAAAAAATAACGTTAAATATATAATTTAAATTAAATAAATTACGCTAATAACGCAAAAATAATTATATAAAATAAAGCTGATAAGAGGAAATCTTCCATAATGTTCAGCATCATCTTCCGCCAGTGAGAGAGAGAAAAAGAGAGAGAGAGAGAGAGAGAGAGAGAGACAGAGACAGAGAGAGATAGATGGGGGGTGGTGGATGGGATAGAAGATGGGTGATGGGAAGATGGAGGACAGGGGTAAAAGCTGGGGAATGCAAAAGAAGATGGGGAAGATGGGTGATGGGAAGACGGGGTAGAAGATTGGGATGCAATAGAAGATAAAGAATGGAAGATGGAGGATGCCATAGAAGATGGGAGATGCAATAGAAGATGGGGGATGCAATAGAATATGGGGGATGCAACAGAAGGTGGGAGATGCAATAGATTCAATAGAAGACGGGGAAAGGTGATTGGAAGTCCAAAGATGGGTGACAGGACGATGGTGGATGGGGTAGAAGATGGGGGATGCCATAGAAGATTGAGGATTCAAGAGAAGATGGGGGACGGAAAGATGGGGGAAGGTGGATGGGGTAGATGATGGAGGTTTACTCTCTCTCTCTCTCTCTCTCTCTCTCTCTCTATCTCTCTCTCTCTCTCTCTCTCATTTTACTTTAATAATAATAATGACAATAATAATAATAACTCCATGAGAGTGGCTGCGTCGTCACCTGCGTCCGATTCCTTGCAAAGGATTAAAATCACTTCGAAAAAATCGTTATTCATCACAGGTAATTTTCTTCACGAATTCGAAACGAAATGAAAGTTTTGTCATTTATGATTGAAACTGATATTTAATAATAACGACTTGAGTCAATATTGATATTCAGTAATATGCAATACATATGAAATGATTTTTCTAGTCATAAAAAAGGATTCAGACGCGTTGACGGTTTGCCGACATACTGTAGGCTACCTTATCTCGGCCTTACCCGACGACCAGTTGGGAATCTTGGTCTATGTTCCTTTAATATATGGCTCAGAGTTAATGTCTTCTCTCTCTCTCTCTCTCTCTCTCTCTCTCTCTCTCTCTCTCTCTCTCTCTCTCTCTCTCTCTCTTCTTTTCTGTATATCATCCCAACTGCTCCTCCTTACGAAACTGCTGGGGAAATACACCGAAAAGAGTTCTTCCCCATTCCTGCTCTGGGTCACTCTTCATACCTGGACACCTACAGCAGCTGTCATTTCCCTGTGGTCTTCAGTCCTCCTCTACACTCTGCTGTACAGTACGTGGCTATCGATAATTATACTTCCTTTCGATTTGTTCAACACAGAATATTAGGAACATGTGCGTGTTTTGAATTTCAAAACATTCTCAAAAATATAATAATAATAATATTACTAATAATAACAATGATCTTAACATCATAGCTAAGGAAAGTGTTGTACCTTGGGCACTGACAAACACTTGACAAGTGACTCCCATTTAATCATGTTTCAATACAAAGCTAAACCTCTTCCAGTAGAAATGCTTTGTGACTCTTTTTCTGACTCTCGTGTAAACAATTCTCTGTATTTTTACAATATTGACTAATAGGCATTTAAACACAGCTAATGGCGAGAAATTCCTGGAAGCTTGGACGTACACACGAATCTTTATTCAGCCTAAAGGCCTAAAGGGTTGTGCGGATCTAACTCGTCACTTATTGTTTATAAATTCAGCAAGGGGCAGCAGCAGCAGAAAGGGTTTTATCTACAACGAGCAAATTCACCCAGATACATAAAACAGGTTATTTACAAAATGGGGTGAGCTTAGAAGCCTATCATTTGCTGTCCATACTCGGCCACCTGGATTCTCTAATCATCTCTGCTGTCTATAATAGGTCAAGTAAGGAACAATAAGTAATTGTAGCTTACTTTTGGTGAGTACATACATCCCTGAAATAATGAAAATGAAGAATCACTCACATGACAGGATACTTTACTGATACTTTCAGTACTTGTGGCTTTGTTCCAGACGTACTTATAATTTCTTCCACAAAAATAAATGTTTTCTATTTTATTGGTATCGCTGGTTTTGGTGCATCGCAAGGAATCAGCTTTCATTTGTAGTGATTATCAAGTATATCATTGCAATAGTTTTTGCTCACTTCATGAATATTATTCACCTAGGCTGTAATCCTACGAGTTTATTCAGTTCCTTGTATTCATTTGTTTTACACATTAGAACATTTACAGAAAAATATACAAAAAGTTTACGGAATGTAATTTGTTCTACCGATTTTTACCACAAACTGAACTGTTTTGACATGAAATTAATTACGAATTTTTTCTGACTTTTTCCCTTGGCTTTATTTCCCTCCACAGTAACTTGATGTGACCTTTTTCTGTGACACTTTTATCTGCGACTTCATGACCTCGATTCTTTCTTTCAACTGAACTGAACTACACGAAAATTGCAAGACTTCCTTCCTGTTCGCCACCTCCTTCTGTTCACTGCCGTGTCTGTCATAAACAGCAATTTGTTTTCTCTAACGGGGCTGTGGGAGTTGCATCAGCTGCTACTGAAGCAATGATAGTTACCCCACGTGCAACAGACATTGCAGTGTGAGGAGCAAAGCTTTTATCATTAAGATGAGTAGTCTGCCTCCATTTACAAAATTGTGTTGCCGAGAGTGGAACATTATGTCGTGCTTTTGTGAGATACATACATATATACATACACACGCACACACACACACACACACACACACACACACACACATATATATATATATATATATATATATATATATATATATATATATATATATATATGAAATGAAGAGGCTGCAGAGCGGATTGAAGTTTCCGTGACAAAGTGAAGTATTCCGTCTTCTCTGAATAAACTCATTGTTGAAAACAGAACAGTATGTCTTGCTTATTTGGTATGATTTTAAAAGAGAAATTGTATATACATGCGATGAAGATGATTTAATATTAGTTATGGATCATACTTTTATTTATTTTGATAAAAGCTACAAAGACTATTCTGCAATGCAGTCTTGATGCTTAGGGCGCCGATGCTGACCGAGTAGGACTTGCCCTGACTGACTACTGAACAAGATAACAATCACGACCATATAAACTATGGTGACCGGAGATCGTTGAGGATATGGCATCGATAGTCACAAAATTTATACTCGTTAGGCAACGGTCCTTAGCAAATCAACCTTTGAATGACCCCTTAACTGCTGAACGCTCATTTTAAGATTGCCTTTTCGCTTCTGCTTAATTAATCTCCACTATTTTAATACTTCGTAGCATATTTAAAGAAGTATGTTTGAAAACAGGCGAAAGCCCATGTTATACTTACATTTGCTTATGTATATACAGCTGTGGGTTTCGTAATGACCATAAATTCTGTACTTTTACTGCTGCATATCACTGTTATAGCCTTCTGAATGAATGAACAGACTCGACAACAGCCGAGGGAGAAATAAATACCA
>JANJGK010000665.1:257624-262624 GCA_039081455.1 Macrobrachium rosenbergii | reverse complement strand
ACTTGTGTGGGACATTTCTTGCATTAAACGACTCCAAACTCAATCATTAAAACAGCAGTCAGCATAAAAATATACTGTGGAATATATTGCTGCACAACACAAACATTAGATCACTTTAAAAACTCCCATTTTGATGGCGGGGAGGGGGGCGGGGGGCGGGGGAAGGTAATTTCTTTTTCACATCGAAGTGTCTCCTCTCTTGGGTCATCATTGAACACCATAATGACGAGTATTATGAACTCAGTCTGTCAGTCTTTGAGAGCAGACTTGACGCTGCAACGCCAGGGAAACAGAATAAGTTTTCGGAAAAATCCCGAAACTGCAGTTTTCCTCTGCTGAAAGGACACAGGATCCTCAGGAAGGCTTCTTCTGCCCCTTTTAGTGATGGCCTTCGGTATTTACGTCACGGTTTTTTTCTGGTCACCACTCTACTATTTATCGTCCTAAATAACCATGAGATTGGAATTCCAGTTTACAACAACAACAACAACAACAATAATAATATTAATAATAATAATAATAATAATAATAATAATAATAATATAATAATAATAATAATAATAATAATAATAATAATAAGAAGAAGAAGAAGAAGAAGAAGCAAACCTCTACTTTATTTAGTCTATAAATACCAAGCAAAATTTGTCCCAAACATCTGACAGAAAAACGCGGCTGAAGACAGCATTCACCTGTGGTTTAGATTCCTGTGAAAAACCTGGCATTCAGTGACTACTTGTTCATCGTCAACAAGATTCATTCATCACTGAATGTACTATATGCCTCAAAAGGTATTTTGCTCCTGACCAAAAAAAATAAATAAATAAATAAATAAAAAATAAAAACATTCATGGGAATAGCAAGCAATTGAAAACTGCCGATAATTCCTGCAGTAGAGCAACGGCAAATGCACTCTGAAACTTATTCCCTCATTCAGCTGGTAAATCGATATTGATAACCAGGTCCCACTGAAGATTTTATAACAGAAGATATAACAAAGACGGTTTCCAAGTGCCCCCTGAAGAAGAAGGAGAAGAAGAAGAAGAAGAAGAAGAAGAAGAAGAAGAAGAAGAAGAAGAAGAAGAAGAAGAAGAAGAAGAAGAAGAAGACAAGGAACATTTTCCCAGCCATGGAAACATCCTCCATAAGCGCCAGTGTGTGTGTGTGTGTGTGCGGACAATTTCTAATAAAATGGCGACTTTCATCGTCACAGGCACAGCAAGGTCAGTGAGGCAGGTTCCTTTTCATCACATCTGGTTAATGACTCGATCAGTTAATCCAGCCGATTCTGAACCATATACCTGAGCATTTATTGGCGACGAAACAGTTTTTGTATTATAACAAAGGCATGTGCACGATTTCAGTCGCATGAGCTTAGCAGAAAGCACAAAAAAAAAAAAAACCAGCCTTGCCAGTTGGGAAAAGATTTGCAACACAGAAGGAATCGAGCATTCCCCGGAGGTGGAGTCTCTTATCCTTCATCAATGCAGCCGCAGAGTTCGTCTCCTGGGACAGAAAGCTTTCAGGTGGAACGAAGATGACGACGACAACACCAGAAATAAACATTTGCCTCCTGAGTAGCCAGCGTGAGGTCAAGATCAGCCCTTTACTTAATACTGGCATGCAACATCATGTCTGTCCAATATTCCGCCGGACCGATCCTGTCAAATCAAGATATCTACGACAGATCGGTACATATGTATGTATTTATATATATATATATATATATATATATATATATATATATATATATATATATATATATATATATATATATATATATATATATATATATATGAGAGAGAGAGAGAGAAAGAGAGAGAGAGAGAGAGAGAGAGAGAGAGAGAGAGAGAGAGAGAGAGAGAGAGAGAGAGAGGCAAGTTTGTGAGTATTATCAAGAACTGCCTGGCGAAACAGGGTCTCAAAGTAAACAAAAACGACCCAGTCCTGTGTTGGGCAGTCCGTAGTCAGGTCGGATAAACAGAGCTTGATTGTGTAGAGGCAGAAAGCGTCTACACTGGAGGAAAGGACATGCTATGCTATGCTATGCTATGCTATGCTATGCTATGCTATACTATGCTATGCTATGCTATGCGACGCTTTCAAAACCCGGGTCAAAAGCGAATGAAAATCGAGTTGGACAACGCGATAAAATCGTTATGCGTGACGCCATGATCTTACATTTTCTTCCGCGAAGCTCATTCTATGTCAAGTCTGCTTATGCACTAATTCAGAAAGGTCATTAGATTCCGAGGTATTTGCAAAATGGAAAAAAAGGGAATGTCAATATTTTTCTCCAGTTCCCCCAATTATGTTTTATCATGTTTTTATGTTATTAATTCCCACAAAACTATTTGTTGTGCTGCTTTGCAATGTTGCCTGATATTCAGAAGCTTTGCCCCAAACCCCCTACCAATTTATCTTTGCTTTTTTCATAGAAAGTTCTAAAACTTTTTCCAAAGATATTGTCACAGTGTTAATATAGATAAATAACCATGAGTAAAGATGGAATGAAGTGTGAATGTTGATGACAATCCTGAGAGTAATGATTAATGATGGCGGTATATAATGGTGCAATGCAAAGTGTTCCCAAATATTCCCCAAAATTAATATTTTGACACACCTAATCAACACTAATCAACACAGAGTACGATAATAATAATAATCCCCACAGACTTGTGAATAATAATGAATGAAGATACAGGTGAACAGGGCATAATATTATTCATGGATGGAGAGGCATGAAAAATGCATAATAAAAAGAGAAGTTTTTACTCACCAAATCTGGCGAAGTTGCAAGAGTCCCTAGACAGGCTGAGGTCACCAGCAAGTGTTGGAAGCCACAGACGGATATTTTCCCCTGCTGTGCCTCTCGTTCTTGCTCCGGGCGAGGGACTGATTGATTGATTTGTGGCTATTCAAACTGGCGTCACAACATCCAGGTAGGTGAGAGAGACATCTGTTGCAGCCAGCCTCTGCCTCAGCCTCTTATCAATAAGAGCTTTGGCGAGCTACTCACGAGAGCAGGCATTCCTCTAATTCACATTCGAAAACCGATCACATAATGGCGAATGAAAATCTTGTTGTAGTATTTGAACTTTTACCGCGGTGACATCAGGAGCTCTCCTCCTGACCCCCGCCCATCATGGCGCTGCTGCCTTCTTCAGCAACCACACTGTCACCGAGAGTGCCACAATAGACTCACAATCATCACTATCGCTGAGCAAGAAACACCATCCAAGAGAACCTGACCTTCGCCACCGTCTCACACATTTCCCTTTTCTATTATTTTATTTTCACACTATCCGGGGACGCCCCACTTCCCCCCCCCCCCACCCACAAAAACACACCTGCACAGAATCTAAGTCGCCCACACTCAATAGTGGGGCAATACCGTCGCATCGTGCGTGGAGCACCGACTGATCAGTGCCACCGGAACCGAGCCACTGACTGATCTCCGATTGGATTTACTGCAGCCACCTGCGCTCAGGTAGCCGACACTCACGGCGCATGCGCACTACAACACACACACACACACACACTCGGGGAGCCTCGCCTCTCTGAAGTTGGCGGGAAACTCTCTCTCTCTCTCTCTCTCTCTCTCTCTCTCTCTCTCTCTCTCTCTCTCTCTCTCTCTCTCTCTCTCTCTCTCTCTCTCGTTCTCGCTTAAGTGTTATGAATTAAAAGCGCTTGCTCTGCCGACCTTATATATCAATTATCATATTATTTTTCACTCTAATAAACATTGAAAGTAACTAACTTGTTACTTAAAGAGCTGCAAAAAAAATAAATAGAACCTTTTTTCTCCATTTTTATTTATTACTGAATAATAATAAAGAAATAGTGTGCATACTTATAGCCAAAGTCTTCTGCTTCCCTCATAAGTAACTAAAGAAGGCTGATTAATTAAGCAATAATTATCATCATAAGTAATAATGTCATTTGCAACATGCAAGCTCTGATGAATCATTACTCAAGCAGCACAATCTTGCATATTTATCAACACGAATGATAGACATGATTTTGTTTAAGTTGATAAAACTGCTTCTATTGAAAGGTTTATTCCTGAATTCTAATGCAAATCATTTACCAATGTCTTAATCAAGTTTGTGTGTATGTATGTATGTATATATATATATATATATATATATATATATATATATATATATATATATATATATATATATATATTACTGGAGGATATGTTATTAAAATAATTATTCTTGATTTGATCATCTGGAAACGACAATAAGAGGAAAATCTTAATATCCAGTGTTCCTCGATTAAGGTCAGTTCCTCACACTTCTAAATGTGTTTATGCAAACGATTAAGCACAAGATGAAGTGGGAATGACATTAAAATGTCAGGTTTATAGGCTTCGGTACTTATTTGTAAACACACACACACACACACACATACACACCATAAGCCCCCAGAATACCTCCCTTTCCCTCAGACAGACAGAGAGAGAGAGAGAGAGAGAGAGAGAGAGAGAGAGAGAGAGAGAGAGAGAGAGAGAGAGAGAGAGGAAGCATGAATAATTAAGTGTTCCCAGAACGCGGATTGATCTCAAAATGAAATCCTTGCTGATCAAACAACTGTGTATGGAACACAACACAACACAGGACTGAAATGCTGCTCTGCTGACGCTCATAAATAATAGAAATGAATCATTTCTTCCAGTAGACAAAGAACACACTTTCACCCACTTCTTGCATTGATCGAAGGTACGAGAGAGAGACGTTGAGTAATAGTAATAATAATAATAATAATAATAATAATGATAATAATAATAATAATAATAATAATAATAAGTTAGTATGGCAGAAATAGCCTCTGCTGGACTTCCTACAAGGGTGAATAATGCTAATTTGGTCTCTGAATTCTCAGTCGCAAATATTTCTGTGGGAATTCGTCAGGGAGAATCGAAGACTGAAGTTGAGGTTGGATCCTCTGGAGGCTGTGGACACCTCAAACCTCCAGAGGTACAGAACCTCAGCCAT
>JANJGK010000665.1:200124-255124 GCA_039081455.1 Macrobrachium rosenbergii | reverse complement strand
TTTTTCTTGTGACTTTTCCCGGTGACTTTTTTTCTGTGATTTTTATCTGGGGTCAAAATATGTCCTTTCTTCAAAAGTCCTTTTAAATGACCTTTCTTCAAATGTCCTTTTAAATGTCCTTTCTTCAAATGTCCTTTTAAATGTCCTTTCTTCAAATGTCCTTTTAAATGTCCTTTCTTCAAATGTCCTTTTAAATGTCCTTTCTTCAAATGTCCTTTTAAATGTCCTTTCTTCAAATGTCCTTTTAAATGTCCTTTCTTCAAATGTCCTTTTAAATGTCCTTTCTTCAAATGTCCTTTTAAATGTCCTTTCTTCAAATGTCCTTTTAAATGTCCTTTCTTCAAATGTCCTTTTAAATATTCTTTCTTCAAATGTCCTTTCTTCAAATGTCCTTTCTTTAAATGTCCTTTCTTTAAATGTTCTTTCTTCAAATGTCCTTTTAAATATTCTTTCTTCAAATGTCCTTTCTTCAAATGTCCTTTCTTTAAATGTCCTTTCTTTAAATGTTCTTTCTTCAAATGTCCTTTTAAATGTCCTTTCTTCAAATGTCCTTTCTTTAAATGTCCTTTCTTCAAATGTCCTTTCTTTAAATGTCCTTTCTTTAAATGTCCTTTCTTCAAATGTCCTTTTAAATATTCTTTCTTCAAATGTCCTTTCTTCAAATGTCCTTTCTTTAAATGTCCTTTCTTTAAATGTTCTTTCTTCAAATGTCCTTTTAAATGTCCTTTCAAGTGTCCCTCCAAATGTCCTTTCTAATGACCCTTCAAATGATCTTTTAAATGTCCCTTCAAATGTCCTTTCAAATGTCTTCCAAAATCCTTTCAAATGTCCTTTCAAATGTCCCTTCAAATGGCCTTTCAAATGACCCTTCAAATGTCCTTTCAAATGTCCCTTCAAATGTTCTTTCAAATGACCGTTCAAATGTCCCTTCAAATGTCCTTTTAAATGACCGTTCAAATGTCCTTTCTAATGTCTTCAAAAATCCTTTCAAATGTCAAATGTCCTTTCAAATGACCCATCAAATGTCCTTTCAAATATCCCTTCAAATGTCCTTTCAAATGACCCTTCAAATGTCCTTTCAAATGTCCCTTCAAATGTCCTTTCAAGTGTCCCTTCAAATGTCCTTTCAAATGCCCCTTCTAATGTCCTTTCAAACGACCCTTCAAATGTCCTTTCAAGTATCCCTTCAAATGTCCTTTCAAATATCCCTTCAAATGTCCTTTCAAGTATCCCTTCAAATGTCCTTTCAAATATCCCTTCAAATGTCCTTTCAAATATCCCTTCAAATGTCCTTTCAAATATCCCTTCAAATGCCCTTTCAAGTATCCCTTCAAATGTCCTTTCAAATATCCCTTCAAATGTCCTTTCAAATATCCCTTCAAATGTCCTTTCAAACGACCCTTCAAATGTCCTTTCAAATGTCCCTTCAAAAGTCCTTTCAAATGTGGTTTCAAAAGTCCTTTCAAGTGTCCCTTCAAATGTCCTTTCAAGTGTCCTTTAAAATGTCCCTTCAAATGTCCCCTCAAATGTCCTTTCAAGTGTCCTTTTAAATGTCCTTCCAGATTTCCCTTCAAATGTCCTTTCAAATGACCCTTCAAATGTCCCTCAAATGTCCTTTCAAGTGTCCTTTCAAATGTCCCTTCAAAAGTCCTTTCAAATGTCCCTTCAAAAATCCTTTCAAATGTCCCTTCAAGTGTCCTTTTAAATGTCCTTTGAAATGTCCCTTCAAATGTCCTTTCAAATGTGATTTCAAAAGTCCTTTCAAATGTCCCTTCAAGTGCCCCTTCAAGTGTCTTCTCAAATGTCCTTTGAAATGTCCCCTCAAATGTCCTTTCAAATGTCATTTCAAATGTCCTTTGAAATGTCCCTTCAAAAGTCCTTTCAAATGTCCCTTCAAGTATCCCTTCAAATGTCCTTTCAAATGTCTTTTGAAATGTCCCTTCAAATGTCCTTTCAAATGTCCCCTCAAGTGTCCTTTCAAATGTGCTTTCAAATGTCCTTTCTTCAAATGTCCTTTCATCAAATGTCCTTTTAAATGTCCTTTCAAATGTCCCTTCAAATGTCCTTTTAAATACCCTTTCTTCAAATGTTCTCTCAAATGTTCATTCTTCAAATGTCCTTTCATCAAAGGCCTATCCTCTATCGTTTCCAGAAGCTGAATGATGAAACTTTGACCAGGACCAGGTGGTGGCCTATCCTCTGTCGTTTCCAGAAGCTGAATTATGAAACTTTAACCAGGACCAGGTGGTGGCCTATCCTCTGTCGTTTCCAGAAAGACAATAATTCCCCCAAATTAATACTGTCATTCACAGTTCATCATCAACGTGAATAAAAAGAGAATGATAATAAGAGTCCTGACAAAACTGCGAATAATGATGAATGAGGAAGCAGGTGATTAATGTATATATAAAGAATATTCATTCGAGAATGTTAAGGCAACAAAAATGGCTCTGGAAAAACAAAGGTAGTTTCCCTCACCTGATTGTGAGAAGTTCCTTCCTGCCTCGTCTCTTCTCATTCCAGTAGAGTAAAGTGAGATGCGTCAATCCCTTGACCAGCCGGGGTCATCCACAAGTAGTTGGGGGGGTGGGCGGGGGGCGGCGGCAATGTTGAAAGGACTACGCCCGAATTTGCGATTGTAATGCGCTCGAGGATGACACGAGTCGCCTCATCGTCAACTTTGTAAAAACATTGACGTCCTGTCACGACGCTGCTGCTTCTTTATTCAGTAACACCATCATCACCAAGATTATCAGAAGAGGCTAATTATCATCAGTATTACTATCATCTGACCGCGAAACTTCAGCCAAAACAAGCTGGACTACTGTCACAGAAGCCACCAACGCCAGACATATTTTTCCCTTTTTCCCACACTATGCGGGGCGACGGCCCCCCGGCCACAAACCACACTTCCATAGGATCTACGTTGTCTCAACTCAATACAGCAGCAATACTATTGCTCGATGACTGATAATATCCTCGCCGTTAGCGATAAAGTTGAAGGAACACGGAAACGACTTCTAGAGTCACACCACAATGACAACAAAAGCGCCGGTTGGCCTGACACTCGCAGCCAACGTCTCTCCGAGTAATATAAATCTGTATAATGGCCCCCAAGAAAAATGCTTCATAGAGCAGCTGGCCCACTTCATGGCGCCTAACAATATTATCGATGAAGAAACTGACTCTCCAGAAATAGGTGAGTTGTGACTTGCGTCAGGGAAAACACTCTTTCAATTGAGAGCACTTCGCGACCGTAATAAAGGTGGCGCATAGCGTTATTCTTTATCCACATTTTTAATGAATCCTGGTCCTAACCCGAATTTCGATGGAAGTGGCGCATAACAAGTTTCTCGACTGATGGACACGTGTGATTTCTATCGTCATTTAGGGAGGAATTATTTTTTTAATTTGGAGAGAGAGAGGGAGAGAGAGAGAGAGAGAGAGAGAGAGAGAGAGAGAGAGAGAGAGATTCCACTGTAGTTTGACTATATATAACCCGGTTCCTATATTCATTTACTTGCAGGTTATAAAACTAAGCCATTCTCCAACTGTCCAAGGAGACCACTTTCACATGCTCAGCTGGTTACTGTAATATAATAATAATAATAATAATAATAATAATAATAATAATAATAATAATAAAGTTGACTGGACACCAGGGAATTGGAAGGAGGACCAAGTAGAGGGACAAAAATATAATAATAATAATAATAATAATAATAATAATAATAATAATAATAATAATAATAATAATAATAATAATAATAATAATAACAAAAATAATTGTCACTCAGTGACAGAAGACAGGTCCTTGTTGGGGGGGCGGGGGGTGTAAAGCCTTTTAGGCCGATGTGATTCTTCGTCCTCCTTCGTCCATCGGCTGGTCTTCATAACAAGGAGGCCCTCTTTCTGCAGAGTGTGGGCGTGTTGGTTTGCGTGGGGGGAAAAGGGTTGGGCGGCAAAAGGCTTCAAAAATGACTCAAAATTCAAAACGAACTGACGGCCATCTTCATTAACGTCTCCCTCCAGTTCTCCAGTTCACATCGCTTGATTGGCTCTGACTTCGTCTTCGGCTGTAGCCCATAAACCGTAGCATGAGGCGATCCTTAATTCATTATATCCTTTCGTACTTCCCACTGACCGCTCTCTCTCTGTCTCTGGACACTTAGACCATCTCTCTCTCTCTCTCTCCCTCAATCCAATGAAACCAGGTAAATAAAACCATATTCAATTTTCCAACAGCCTCCATTTCGAATGTCGAATCTGGACAGTCTTTTAAATGGATTTAATTTGATTAATGTGAAGCTTTCACTGCTTAAAAAGTCCCTCAGAAACGAGAGAAATGAAACAAAACATCCCATTGTTTATGATATCAAAATATATATCTATCTAAGCGATGTCATGTTGAAAGATCCCGCCATGTCATGTGATTGGAATCTGAATAAAACCGGCCAAATGACAAAGGGGATATTATTTATGGGGTTTTCCAGGTGAAGTCTCGACTGACATTGAACAGGTCATTAAACTCTATCCTTCGGCGAGCAGGTCGCACCTGTGACCATTTAAGGGGCGGGGGGAAGGTGCCTTGCCCCCCATTCATTGTACGCCGTCAGTTGCTGCTGTCCATTGGATAAGTCTGAGAGCCTTCCTGTGCTAAAGATAGAGAGAGAGAGAGAGAGATTGAGTGTGTGTGTGTCTACGGAACTGCTCCCCAAGAGTAAACCGGTTTTTGGGGGAGGACGAAACGCCAGCAATCCTCTCCACCACTTCCTCCCTCACCATTCCCAACACCCGCCTCGAGCGGCTGGACTGAGAATCGGGCGGGAACTTTATATAAGTTTCTCATAGTTCAGGTTGATGTTCATTTCCTTCGCTGAATTATTATTATTATTATTTTATATTATATTAAAATTAAGGTGAATATGGCAATCACACCCTCCCCACACCCGCACCCCTGAATATCTGATTGATAGCCATGACTCCTTTTCCCTCAGATGGAGAAGGAGAGGGAGGGAGACAGACATGAGAGAGAGAGAGAGAGAGAGAGATTGTGCCCCTCTTGAGGAAATCAGCCGATAAAAGAAGAAGAATCACAGCGGCCGATAATAACTTACACGCCATGACCTCTCTCTCTCTCTCTCTCTCTCTCTCTCTCTCTCTCTCTCTCTCACTGACGCTCCCAAGACTCACGCTCACTGATGCTCATTAGACTGACACATGCAAGACTGACGTTCACTGACGCCCGCGAGAGTGACGCTCGGAAGACTGACTCTCATTAGATTGACATATGCAAGACTGACACACTGATACTCATCATACTGACACATGCAAGACTGACATTCACTGATGCTCGTTAGACTGCCTTCTGCAATGATAATGCTCACTAACGCTCGTTAGACTGACGTATGCAAGACTGATGCTCAGTGAGGCTTGTTAGACTGACACTCGCAAGACTGACGCTCATTAGACTGGTGCTCATTAGACTGGTGCTCATTAGAATGACGCTCGCAAAACTAACGTTCACTGATGCTCATTAGACTGACACATGCAAGACTGACATTCACTGATGATCGTTAGACTGACGCATGCAAGAGTGACGCTCGTTAGACTGACGCTCGGAAGACTAACTCTTGTTAACTAACACATGCAAGCAAGACTGACAACTCGCTGATGCTTATTAGACTGACACAATGCAAAACATTCTCTGACGCTCGTTAGACTGCCTTCTGCAATGATGACGCTCACTAATGCTCGTTAGACTGAGGTATGCAATGATGATGCTCACTAATGCTCATTAGACTGACATATGCAAGACTGACGCTCAGGAAGGCTTGTTAAACTGACGCTCTCAAGAATGATGCTCGCACGACTGACACTCATTAGATTGATGCTTGTTAGACTGACCCCCGCAAGTCTGATAATCATTAGACTAACACTCACTAATGCTCGCTAGACTGACAATCGCAAGACTGACTCTTGCTAGACTGCACCTCGCAAGACAGACGCTCTTTAGACTGACGATCATTAATCTGACACTCTTTAGACTGATGCTCCAAAGACTGATGGTTGTTAGACTAACACTTGCAAGACTGATGCCCTCAAGACTGACGCTCACTCACACTCTTTCTCTCCCTCAGTTGCGTTATTATTATTATTATTATTATTATTATTAAAAGTGGTTGTAATGACGTCATCGCATTACGTAGGAAGAAAAAGCATATTTTTCCTTACTTTTCTTATTTCCTCACTTGATGACGTCATCGGAGAATCTGAGGAGGTCCTTCCCCTGACAAAGGTACTCCTAAGGGGCGGTTCCCCTAGGGCACTTTGGGTCCCCTCAGCATTGTGGTTCAGGCCCTCCTCAGGCCGCTTCCCTAACCTGGCAGGAAACCTGCCTACCCCCAGGGAAGCAGCCTCTGAGGAGGATCTTCCCCAGTCAAGGGTGCCTTCAAGGGAAGACATCCTTAGGGCGCCTTGGGACCCCTCTGCCTTGTGGTTCAGGCCCTCCTCAGGCCCACTTCCCCAGCCTGGCAGGAAACCTGCCTACCTCCAGGGAAGCAGCCTCTAAGGAGGATCTTCCCCACTCAAGGGTGCCTTCAAGGGAAGGCTTCCTTAGGGCACCTTGGGACCCCTCTGCCTTGTGGTTCAGGCCCTCCTCAGGCTCACTTCCCCAGCCTGGCAGGAAACCTGCCTACCTCCAGGGAAGCAGCCTCTGAGCAGGATCTTCCCCACTCAAGGCTTGCCTTCAAGGGAAGGCTTCCTTAGGGCACCTTGGGACCCCTCTGCCTTGTGGTTCAGGCACTCCTCAGGCCCGCTTCCCCAGCCTGGCAGGAAACATGCCTACCTCCAGGGAAGCAGCCTCTGAGCAGGATCTTCCCCACTCAAGGCTGCCTTCAAGGGAAGGCTTCCTTAGGGCACCTTGGGACCCCTCAGCCTTGTGGTTCAGGCCCTCCTCAGGCCCGCTTCCCCAGTCTGGCAGGAAACCTGCCTACCTCCAGGGAAGCAGCCTCTGAGGAGGATCTTCCCCACTCAAGGGTGCCTTCAAGGTAAGGCTTCCTTAAGGCACCTTGGGGCCCCTCTGCCTTGTGGTTCAGGCCCTCCTCAGGCCCGCTTCCCCAGCCTGGCAGGAAACCTGCCTACCTCCAGGGAAGCAGCCTCTGAGGAGGAACTTCCCCAGTCAAGGGTGCCTTCAAGGGAAGGCATCCTTGGGGCACCTTGGGGCCCCTCAATCTTGTGGTTCAAGCCCTCCTCAGGCCCGCTTCCCCAGCCTGGCAGGAAACCTGCCTACCTCCAGGGAAGCAGCCTCTGAGCAGGATCTTCCTCACTCAAGGGTGCCTTCAAGGGAAGGCTTCCTTAGGGCACCTTGGGACCCCTCAGCCTTGTGGTTCAGGCCCTCCTCAGGCCCGCTTCCCCAGTCTGGCAGGAAACCTGCCTACCTCCAGGGAAGCAGCCTCTGAGGAGGATCTTCCCCACTCAAGGGTGCCTTCAAGGTAAGGCTTCCTTAAGGCACCTTGGGGCCCCTCAGCCTTGTGGTTCAGGCCCTCCTCAGGCCCGCTTCCCCAGCCTGGCAGGAAACCTGCCTACCTCCAGGGAAGCAGCCTCTGAGGAGGAACTTCCCCAGTCAAGGGTGCCTTCAAGGGAAGGCATCCTTGGGGCGCCTTCGGGCCCCTCTGCCTTGTGGTTCAGACCCTCCTTATCCCTACTTTTCGAATATGACACCAAACCTCCGAAGGCTTCAAGGAGACTCGAAGGATTTCGGAGCTTGCTTCTGGAGACTCTGAAGTTGGAGTTCCACTGAGCTCTAGCGCTAGGGGCATCCGCGAATGGCTCTTCTTCTCTCTCG
This sequence comes from Macrobrachium rosenbergii, assembly GCA_039081455.1. NCBI lineage: Eukaryota > Metazoa > Arthropoda > Malacostraca > Decapoda > Palaemonidae > Macrobrachium > Macrobrachium rosenbergii. The sequence goes on along the minus strand of JANJGK010000665.1, from coordinate 247,278 downwards.
CCCTTCCACCAGGAGCTGAGACCGAAGGATTCTGAAGTACTTTCAAGGAAGACTCCGAAGGTTTTAGGCCATTTCAGCATCGCTGCAACCACTCCTTTGCTTTCCTTTCCTGATATACATCGCGTCTCTCTCGTGCCTCCAGGAACTGGTGACTGACTGAAGGAAGGATTCGAAGACGGCAAAAAGTCCTCTTGATTCCTTACGAGACTTCACCGATCTGTTGATCCAAACGGTAATTCTGGCAAGACGAATCTCATCTATCTCTCTCTCTCTCTCTCTGCTTTCTTCTCGTGAAAGTCCTCGAAAGTCTCCATTCTAGGGTCCTCCTCTCCTCCTAATTCCTTCCCGTGCATATCTCGAGCGCAGAACTTAGTCCCAAACGTGACAGTATTAAAAACATTCCCGCTTTATAAATCGCCGAAGGCTGTAACGTCGACTCCAAACTGCTCCTCCGCCATGTAGTCCATATTTTCATGAGCATAAGATTGTTCACTGAATCCATTTTTAAACTCTTCGCCTTTTTTTTAATCAGATTTTGTTTTTGCAGACTGAAATTTGCATTTTTCTGAGCCATGGCAGCGTTGGGCGCATGCGCCAATGATTTCTGTCTCTTGTCCTTCCAGGAGCTGGAAAATTTTTGAAACTTTTAGATCATTCCAGCATCGCCTCTGTGGTCAAATATGATCAAATTTTCATTTATTGTAGAACGAAAACAAACAGTAGTTTTAATGACATTTTCTAAATCATTATTGCCCCAAGTTGAATACATTTAAAAAACAAAGCACATGATTGTATATCATCAAGAGGAAGGAATAATTATAAAATATTGATAAATATGAAATATTTCTTCTTTCAAATGAACTCCTCAATATTCTTTGGAAGCTTCAGCTTCAAGTCAATGGCCCCTTTGATGGGCTTCTTGTTCCATATGAATAGGGTTCTTCTTTATCTTCTGAATAATAATAATAATAATAATAATAATAATAATAATAATAATAATAATAATAATAATAATAATGAAACCGTTGCGGAGTATCACCTAATATATGGGAAGAGGTCTCTGAGACTTCCTCCTATTGAAGGTGTCTATATCAGGTGTTAAGTGTTTATAGATCACTTTCAATAGAGATGACTCACTTTCTGTGGCCATGCTTCTTGATTTGGGAGACATCCCGGTCGTGATCACTTCGTTGCAAAAATGTGGTCGGTGAATTACATATATATATTCTGAAAAGTCAACCACAGGAAGGGGGTGGCCTCTCTCTCTCTCTCTCTCTCTCTCTCTCTCTCTCTCTCTCTCTCTCTCTCTCTCTCTCTCTCTCAAAATTTCTGTTTTTCTGATAATGGTAAGAAGAAATTCTGGCTCTTTGCCTTATTATTATTATTATTATTATTATTATTATTATAATTTGGCAGCAGACCCTCTTTTAAACAGGTTCTATTGAATATTATTGCTGCTTCAGCTGCATTTATTTTGTAGAAGACTTTTTCTATTTTCCTTATTGCGGACTTCTCTTCAGTGGAGGTGCGTGCTAACAGCTCGCCTATATTTGTCATTTCATGGGGGAAAAGTCAAAATCTGGATTCTGCTTCTTTATATATTCTATACAGTTAGTTCTATACAATTGTTGCCGCGACGCGTTTCGACAGACTCTTCTGTCATTCTCCAGCGGGAGCTAGTAGAGGACTGGCAGATTGCATAGGTCCTTCTAAATTTATACACGGGCTTCAGCGGGGGGTCATGGATGGCGAATTCTGATTGGTTGCAGTCAGCGAACTTCAAGCCAAATTTCTGCGGCGAAGCTCGATCCTGACAGATCTTCACAACCTGGGAATGTCATTCATTCCAGCGTTCCCATTGGCCTGCCGTTGCGTGATGTCATGCCGGCTGACATCATCGGTAGTTTGGCTGCTATTGGGCTGCGGATGAATGATGTCATTATCTACTCTTTCTGTCGTAGTCGGGGGATTGTCTCGAAGGGCGCCTCGCTCATCAGGGGCATCTCCATTCTCAGGGTTGTCGTTTTCAGGTATTCGTTGGATTTGGTGGGTGTTCTGCATTATTCGTCTTAAATTCGTGGGTAGGAGCGATGCCTCCTGCGTCGTATTCATTGTTGGTTTTCTCTCGGCAATGAGGAGCGCCTCTAGCAGGCGCAGACGTCGAGGGTCGGCGGCTCTCCCGATTATACTTATATTTTGTATAATACTGTCGCGGGAGATGGAGATATTGTGAGTAACACGGGCGTGGTTCATGATGGCACCCTCCTGGGCGTGGCAGGAGATCCTTTTTGACAGACGCATCGTGGTCATTCCAATATAAGCGCCGGGGCATCCTCGGACAGGACATACAAATTGGTAGACCACGTTCTTCTGCTTGAGGGGTTCTCTTGCTGGCGGAGAGGGGTTATTCTTCATCACCAGATCACGGGTGCAGCGGTTCTTATAATAAATTACAAGATTTATTCTCTTACTGTCTTCGGTCGGGGTGACGTTTTCCATGACGATTTTCTTCATGGAGTTCTCGTCCTCACGGTACTGGGGATGCATCCGGGCCTTATAATAGATCTTTATGTCATCTTGGGGGGCAGGTTGTGTGTTCTCACCGTTGTACCATTTTTCCAGGCCAGTTCGAATTTCTTTGTTGACGAGCTTGTTGGTGAAACCATTGTTCACCAACATTTGTGCAGCACGTTCGAATTCCTTGTTGGTGTCCTGCCAGGTGGAGCAGTGGGAGAGGGCCCTTTTAATGAAGGTCCTGACTGTCGTGTTCTTAAACCTAGCAGGGCACTCGCTATCCCCATTCAAGCAAAGTCCCAAATTGGTGGATTTTGTGTAGACTGATGTCTTCAAGTTCCGTTCCGTCTTTGTGACCATAACGTCGAGGAAGGGGAGCCGGTCGTCTGTGCTGAACTCGACAGTGTAGTTCAACACACTACATTGTTGGAAGGTCAGACGAAGGGCTTCAACCTCCTCCTCGTTGTCTGCTTGAACGAAGACGTCGTCGATATATCGGGCATATTTCTTCGGCCGCTGGATTCTCTCGAAGACACGTTCTTCTACGGTGCCCATGTAAAAATTTGCAAAGAGGACGCCCAATGGAGAGCCCATCGCAACGCCATCTTTCTGTCTATACATGTGCCCTCTGTGCGTAGTGAAAGGCGCCATCTTCGTACAGATCTCCAGCAGAGCCTTCAGGGAACCTTCTGGGATGTTCAGGGGGGGTCATTGTCGGTTCTCTATAGACTTTGTTTAGGATAATATGGATGGTTTCATCCACAGGTACGTTGGTGAATAGACTCTCTACGTCCAGAGAAGCGATGGTCCCTGCGCCCGGGGAGTCTCGGATCACTTCGAGGAATTCCACAGAGGACTTCAGGCTATAACTGCTCGGGACGTAGGGGGTCAAGATATGATTTAGTCGTTTGGCGAGGGCGTAGGTCGGGGCAGGTGTTTGGCTGATGATCGGGCGGAGGGGATTGCCAGCCTTGTGTGTCTTGACATTCCCATACAGGTAACCAAGTTCAAAGTCACCTGCGATGGGGGGAAGATGGACAGCATTGCTGGCAGCATTCACAGTGCTGATGATCTTATTAGCTTCCCTCTTGATGTCTTCGATGGGGTTCCTCGTCAGCCTCTCGAATTTCGTCGTGTCCGACAGGATGGCATCCAATTTGTCGAAATACTCCTCCGTACGTATAAGGACAAAAGCTGCTGTCTTGTCAGCGTGACGCACTGTGATGCCTTCCTTTTCCTTCAGCTCCTTCACAGCTTTCCTCATCTCACGGGTGCAGACTCCACTGTCGTAGGACCCTCTCTCCGTGAGGGCTTCTGCTAACAGGAGGGGCTGGAGGGCGTCGGAAGTTCTAACGGTGCCTCGAGATTCTAACTGTTGTATGGATTCAAGCATCAGTTCTATTTCCAACCTCTTCTCGTGGTTCTTTGGCCTCGAAATAAAGTGGCAGTTCAGCCCCAAATTCAGCAAAGCGTCTTGATCCGGGGAGGGCTGGAAATCTGTCAAATTGATGTAGCCTTTGTGCTGCTGCGGCACTCGTAATTTACCGCCGTTGAGGGCGGTGAGTTTGCGCATGACGCCCCTCATGCGTTGGGTCATATCATCCTCTCGAAGGCGGTTTAGACAGGCCAAAACTTCTTCTTCAGAATTCATCATCGTCGGGTGGGGGACACGTTCGTTATCAATGTGGTCATCTTCATGGTCAATCTCAATCGGGTTGTCGTCATTCATGGGTGTCGTCATTCATGGGAACTAAGTATTGCGAGAGAACAGGTTGTTCTGCTTCGGGTGCTCCATCTCCTCCGTCGGTGGGTCTGCTCGTCCGCTGCCGGGCGTTCATCCATTGCTGGTGTAGGCGTGATGCTTCGTCGTGCAGGTCGCGCAACTCCGACGTCTTAGTTCCCAATTGCCGCTGCAAGAGGGACCACCTGAAGCTCCTGGTATCTTCGCTTGTTCTTGCTGAGGGGTCGTGCAGTCTTAAATTAGTATAATTTGGCAGCAGACCCTCTTTTAAACAGGTTCTATTGAATATTATTGCTGCTTCAGCTGCATTTATTTTGTAGAAGACTTTTTCTATTTTCCTTATTGCGGACTTCTCTTCAGTGGAGGTGCGTGCTAACAGCTCGCCTATATTTGTCATTTCATGGGGGAAAAGTCAAAATCTGGATTCTGCTTCTTTATATATTCTATACAGTTAGTTCTATACAATTGTTGCCGCGACGCGTTTCGACAGACTCTTCTGTCATTCTCCAGCGGGAGCTAGTAGAGGACTGGCAGATTGCATAGGTCCTTCTAAATTTATACACGGGCTTCAGCGGAGGGTCATGGATGGCGAATTCTGATTGGTTGCAGTCAGCGAACTTCAAGCCAAATTTCTGCGGCGAAGCTCGATCCTGACAGATCTTCGCAACCTGGGAATGTCATTCATTCCAGCGTTCCCATTGGCCTGCCGTTGCGTGATGTCATGCCGGCTGACATCATCGGTAGTTTGGCTGCTATTGGGCTGCGGATGAATGATGTCATTATCTACTCTTTCTGTCGTAGTCGGGGGATTGTCTCGACGTCTGCGCCTGCTAGAGGCGCTCCTCATTGCCGAGAGAAAACCAACAATGAATACGACGCAGGAGGCATCGCTCCTACCCACGAATTTAAGACGAATAATGCAGAACACCCACCAAATCCAACGAATACCTGAAAACGACAACCCTGAGAATGGAGATGCCCCTGATGAGCGAGGCGCCCTTCGAGACAATCCCCCGACTACGACAGAAAGAGTAGATAATGACATCATTCATCCGCAGCCCAATAGCAGCCAAACTACCGATGATGTCAGCCGGCATGACATCACGCAACGGCAGGCCAATGGGAACGCTGGAATGAATGACATTCCCAGGTTGCGAAGATCTGTCAGGATCGAGCTTCGCCGCAGAAATTTGGCTTGAAGTTCGCTGACTGCAACCAATCAGAATTCGCCATCCATGACCCCCCGCTGAAGCCCGTGTATAAATTTAGAAGGACCTATGCAATCTGCCAGTCCTCTACTAGCTCCCGCTGGAGAATGATAGAAGAGTCTGTCGAAACGCGTCGCGGCAACAATTGTATAGAACTAACTGTATAGAATATATAAAGAAGCAGAATCCAGATTTTGACTTTTCCCCCATGAAATGACAAATATAGGCGAGCTGTTAGCACGCACCTCCACTGAAGAGAAGTCCGCAATAAGGAAAATAGAAAAAGTCTTCTACAAAATAAATGCAGCTGAAGCAGCAATAATATTCAATAGAACCTGTTTAAAAGAGGGTCTGCTGCCAAATTATACTAATTTAAGACTGCACGACCCCTCAGCAAGAACAAGCGAAGATACCAGGAGCTTCAGGTGGTCCCTCTTGCAGCGGCAATTGGGAACTAAGACGTCGGAGTTGTGCGACCTGCACGACGAAGCATCACGCCTACACCAGCAATGGATGAACGCCCGGCAGCGGACGAGCAGACCCACCGACGGAGGAGATGGAGCACCCGAAGCAGAACAACCTGTTCTCTCGCAATACTTAGTTCCCATGAATGACGACACCCATGAATGACGACAACCCGATTGAGATTGACCATGAAGATGACCACATTGATAACGAACGTGTCCCCCACCCGACGATGATGAATTCTGAAGAAGAAGTTTTGGCCTGTCTAAACCGCCTTCGAGAGGATGATATGACCCAACGCATGAGGGGCGTCATGCGCAAACTCACCGCCCTCAACGGCGGTAAATTACGAGTGCCGCAGCAGCACAAAGGCTACATCAATTTGACAGATTTCCAGCCCTCCCCGGATCAAGACGCTTTGCTGAATTTGGGGCTGAACTGCCACTTTATTTCGAGGCCAAAGAACCACGAGAAGAGGTTGGAAATAGAACTGATGCTTGAATCCATACAACAGTTAGAATCTCGAGGCACCGTTAGAACTTCCGACGCCCTCCAGCCCCTCCTGTTAGCAGAAGCCCTCACGGAGAGAGGGTCCTACGACAGTGGAGTCTGCACCCGTGAGATGAGGAAAGCTGCGAAGGAGCTGAAGGAAAAGGAAGGCATCACAGTGCGTCGCGCTGACAAGACAGCAGCTTTTGTCCTTATACGTACGGAGGAGTATTTCGACAAATTGGATGCCATCCTGTCGGACACGACGAAATTCGAGAGGCTGATGAGGAACCCCATCGAAGACATCAAGAGGGAAGCTAATAAGATCATCAGCACTGTGAATGCTGCCAGCAATGCTGTCCATCTTCCCCCCATCGCAGGTGACTTTGAACTTGGTTACCTGTATGGGAATGTCAAGACACACAAGGCTGGCAATCCCCTCCGCCCGATCATCAGCCAAACACCTGCCCCGACCTACGCCCTCGCCAAACGACTAAATCATATCTTGACCCCCTACGTCCCGAGCAGTTATAGCCTGAAGTCCTCTGTGGAATTCCTCGAAGTGATCCGAGACTCCCCGGGCGCAGGGACCATCGCTTCTCTGGACGTAGAGAGTCTATTCACCAACGTACCTGTGGATGAAACCATCCATATTATCCTAAACAAAGTCTATAGAGAACCGACAATGACCCCCCTGAACATCCCAGAAGGTTCCCTGAAGGCTCTGCTGGAGATCTGTACGAAGATGGCGCCTTTCACTACGCACAGAGGGCACATGTATAGACAGAAAGATGGCGTTGCGATGGGCTCTCCATTGGGCGTCCTCTTTGCAAATTTTTACATGGGCACCGTAGAAGAACGTGTCTTCGAGAGAATCCAGCGGCCGAAGAAATATGCCCGATATATCGACGACGTCTTCGTTCAAGCAGACAACGAGGAGGAGGTTGAAGCCCTTCGTCTGACCTTCCAACAATGTAGTGTGTTGAACTACACTGTCGAGTTCAGCACAGACGACCGGCTCCCCTTCCTCGACGTTATGGTCACAAAGACGGAACGGAACTTGAAGACATCAGTCTACACAAAATCCACCAATTTGGGACTTTGCTTGAATGGGGATAGCGAGTGCCCTGCTAGGTTTAAGAACACGACAGTCAGGACCTTCATTAAAAGGGCCCTCTCCCACTGCTCCACCTGGCAGGACACCAACAAGGAATTCGAACGTGCTGCACAAATGTTGGTGAACAATGGTTTCACCAACAAGCTCGTCAACAAAGAAATTCGAACTGGCCTGGAAAAATGGTACAACGGTGAGAACACACAACCTGCCCCCCAAGATGACATAAAGATCTATTATAAGGCCCGGATGCATCCCCAGTACCGTGAGGACGAGAACTCCATGAAGAAAATCGTCATGGAAAACGTCACCCCGACCGAAGACAGTAAGAGAATAAATCTTGTAATTTATTATAAGAACCGCCGCACCCGTGATCTGGTGATGAAGAATAACCCCTCTCCGCCAGCAAGAGAACCCCTCAAGCAGAAGAACGTGGTCTACCAATTTGTATGTCCTGTCCGAGGATGCCCCGGCGCTTATATTGGAATGACCACGATGCGTCTGTCAAAAAGGATCTCCTGCCACGCCCAGGAGGGTGCCATCATGAACCACGCCCGTGTTACTCACAATATCTCCATCTCCCGCGACAGTATTATACAAAATATAAGTATAATCGGGAGAGCCGCCGACCCTCGACGTCTGCGCCTGCTAGAGGCGCTCCTCATTGCCGAGAGAAAACCAACAATGAATACGACGCAGGAGGCATCGCTCCTACCCACGAATTTAAGACGAATAATGCAGAACACCCACCAAATCCAACGAATACCTGAAAACGACAACCCTGAGAATGGAGATGCCCCTGATGAGCGAGGCGCCCTTCGAGACAATCCCCCGACTACGACAGAAAGAGTAGATAATGACATCATTCATCCGCAGCCCAATAGCAGCCAAACTACCGATGATGTCAGCCGGCATGACATCACGCAACGGCAGGCCAATGGGAACGCTGGAATGAATGACATTCCCAGGTTGCGAAGATCTGTCAGGATCGAGCTTCGCCGCAGAAATTTGGCTTGAAGTTCGCTGACTGCAACCAATCAGAATTCGCCATCCATGACCCCCCGCTGAAGCCCATGTATAAATTTAGAAGGACCTATGCAATCTGCCAGTCCTCTACTAGCTCCCGCTGGAGAATGACAGAAGAGTCTGTCGAAACGCGTCGCGGCAACAATTGTATAGAACTAACTGTATAGAATATATAAAGAAGCAGAATCCAGATTTTGACTTTTCCCCCATGAAATGACAAATATGGAATTTTCATTCTAAAATTAATTTCAATATACTTACCTGGATACTTCATACAGCACTTAGTTCGCACGCGCGAGAAAACAACACTTACAACATTATCACCTTAATACCACTAACCCATAAAGAAAAAATTCTTAAACCACCAATTATCACCTCTGGTAACGACCGGTAAACAGCGCCACGCCCCCCTCTCCCGCTCAGCTGATCATCAGTAATCCCAACATTGAGAGTGGGGAGGTGGGTGGGATGTATGAAGTATCCAGGTAAGTATATTGAAATTAATTTTAGAATGAAAATTCCATTTCAAAATACATTCCCTGGATACTTCATACAGCACGATTCCCAAAATTTTACTGGAGGTGGGATCGATCGTACTAGAGGTTGATTAGTGACCTATCCAACTATTCTACTCATTGACTTGGTAAGAATAGAAGGAAGCTGCGTACTCACCTAGACTCAGAATTCTGCCGACTCATGGAGGTCAGGTATGCGCAGAAGGTCTGACGTCTTAGGGATAAGAGTGTGGAGGCAACATAGCCCTACATCCACTTTGCTCTTATATGAGTCTCAGGGATAAGAGTGTGGAGGCAACATAGCCCTACATCCACTTTGCCCTTATATGAGAACAGTCTAGTCATGTCAAGTTAGTCTCGCCCTGCCAGGGACTCGAGAATTTAACCCAAACATACTGCGGGAAATTGCAATAATGAAGTTAATGTCTTAACCTAATAAATTGCTTATTAATCAGTCAGAACGTAAATATAATAATTTTTAAAATATGTATTTAACCATATAAATATATAAAATAAATAATGAGTTAATTAATTAATGACCTGACCCGCAGCAACAAAAGGTCTCAAAGAGGAACAACCATCTAAACTGCATGAAATATCTTTAAAATAAAATAGAGAAAAGACAGAATTGGATCTCCAGGATGCGGCCTCCAGCACCCTAGAGATAGAACAATTCTTAAGAAAAGCCGCACTAGTGGCTATAGATCTAATGCTGTGGGCCCTGGGAGGAGGACCCCCTACACCTCCCAGTGCTCCAGCACCAGAAATAACTTCTCTCAGGAAGAAAGAAATGGCATTTTTGGAAATGCTCTTCCTGGGTCTCTTAGGAGAAATAAATAGGACACTTGGACGCGGGACGAGGTCCTTAGTCCTGTCTAGATAAATAGACAATGCCCTAACTGGACAAAGAAGTGAACCCTCAGGGAGATCACCTGCAAAGTCTCTGAGGGACTTCAGGATAAAAGACCTGGGAACAGGCTTACTAGCCGATTCCGTCTTCGCCATGAAGTGGGAGACATAAGAGAGAACTAAATCCTCTCCTGAGGAAGGGACCGAAGAGGATAGGGCTTGGAGCTCACCGACCCTTTTAGCTGTGGCTAAGGCTACTAAAAAGAGGACCTTCTTCGTCATGATCCTTAGGTCCTTTGATGCCAATGGTTCATATTTAGAAGACATAAGGTCTTGCAAAACCACATTAAGATCCCAAGAAGGGAAGGAGGAAGCCTTCCTAGGAGCTTGTATCTCGAAGGCTTTAATGAGATCTCTGATGGCCAGGTCTGAGCTGATGGAGGGTAGTTTAAATCTAAAAACTGCTGAAAGCATAGACCTGTAAGCCTTAATGGTAGGGACAGAGAAATGACGATGCTCCCATAACCACAGAAAGAATTCCATAACCTTAGGAATGGAAGGACGCGAAATAGAATGTCCTTGCCTCATGCACCAACCTCTATAGACTTTCCACTTAGATTGATAAGAGGCTAAAGAAGATTTTCTTCTGCAGTGGCTAAGGACCTTAGCCACTCTAGAAGAGAACCCTGAGGCTCTCGCGAATCGCTGAAGAGTCGACACGCATGAAGACGAAGCATTCGGGGATTTCTGTGGAACCTGTGCACATGAGGTTGACGAAGAAGGTTCCGTCTGGGTGGAAGAGGAACAGGTGGTTCCAGAAGGTGTTCCATCAAATCTGGGAACCACTCCCTTTGAAGCCATAGTGGAACAATTAGAGTTAGCTGAAAGTTGGTGGAAGACTTCAGCTTGTTGATCACCTGGCGGATCATTGCAAAAGGGGGAAAAGCGTAAGCCTGAAGATTGTCCCACGGGTATAACATCGCATCCACCCCCACAGCCATAGGGTCGGAGGTTGGCGCACTATAAGCATCGCAACGGTGATTTAGCGATGTTGCAAACAGGTCTATGTTCACTGGCCATCTCCTCCTTAGCTTGTTGAAAACTTCCATGTCCAGCGTCCATTCTGTTCCTATGATTTGGTTGGGTCTTGAGAGAGCATCTGCAATCACGTTGCAGCGACCCATAACAAACTGAGGGCGGAGAGAGATCTGCAAGGTCTCTGTCCATCTCAAGATTCTCTGAGCTATATCGTTGAGAACGACTGAGCGGACACCCCCCCTGACGTCTCAAATACGAGATTGCTGTTGTGTTGTCCGAGAAGACAGCCACCGTTCGGCTCTTGAGCAAATCTTGAAAAAAGTGAAGACCCCTCTCCACCACAATCAGCTCCCTTGCATTGATGGATAGGACGGATTCCTCGCTGGACCAAATCCCCGATGCGAATTGGTTCGTCAGATTTGCGCCCCAACCCACGTCCGAGGCGTCGGACCAAAACAGAAGCTCTGGTGGGGAGGTCACGAGAGAGATTCCTGATGCAAGACGATCCTCTTCCATCCACCAGAGAAGGTCGTCGTGACAAGCCGAGTCCCAAGGGATCAGGACAGAGTCGTCGTCGAAGTCCCAGCTCCTCCTGAGAGCCAGTTGGAGTGCCCTCATGCGAAGCTGACTCCAGGAACTAGATGAGCCAGAGAAGACAGATGGCCCAAGAGAACCCTCCAAAATGCCGCAGATTGCTCCCTTGAGGATAGAAATTCTTCTGCTATTGAGAAGAACCTTTCTACCCTCAAGGGAGTCAGGAAAGCCCTCAAAATCGAGGACTCCAACCTGATCCCCGGGTAAGTCATAGATTGAGAGGGTGTCAGATTGGACTTCTCGAAATTTATAACAATTCCGAGAGTCTGACACAGGTCTATTACCAGGTCCCTTGCCCGGATCATTGCTTCCTTCGAAGAAGCCAGAACCAGCCAATCGTCCAGGTACCGGAGTATCCTTACTCCGGCCTGGTGGAGAAAAGCAGATACAGGAGCCATTATCCTCGTGAACACCTGAGGTGCCGTAGTAAGACCAAAACACAGGACTTTGAATTGCCAAGCCCTGCCTCCAGCTATGAAGCGGAGGAACTTGCGTGACGATGGACAAATAGGAATCTGAAGGTAGGCGTCCTTCAGATCTATGGAGACCATCCAGTCGTCCCTCCGAATGGACTGAAGGACAGACTGGGTAGTCTCCATATGAAATTTGGTCTTTACAATAAAGGTGTTTAGGATGGAGAGATCGATAATGGGTCTCCATCCTCCAGTCGCCTTGGGCACCACAAACATGCGGCTGTAATAGCCTGGAGACGGAGACGCGGGCTCTATCGCACCCTTCTGCTGAAGAGCTCGGATCTCCTCCTCCAGCGCTATCCCTCTGATGGAAGGAGGGGAATACGAATCGAGGGTGATGGGAGTCCCAGAGAGAGGGGGAGGGGTGTGGAAAGGAATCGCATACCCCTCCCTGAGGACTTCCACCACCCACGAGTCTACACCTTTGTCCCTCCAAGATGCCCAGTGAAGGGACAGACAGCCGCCAATCTGAACCGGACAAGGGAATGACTCCTAGCGGCGAAAACCCTGTCCTCTAGGAGATCGCCCACGGGGAGATTTCGCAGGAGGGGCCTGCGGCGCTGGAGAAGCCGCACGCTTATTGACAAAATTAGATTTTCCGCCTCGATAAGAGCCCCTACCTCTACCGGAGCCAGAAGTAGAGGCGCCGACATTAACCCCAGAACCACCAGAAGAGGCCTTCCGGAGGAACCTGGCTGAAGAAAAAGAGGGCAGTTTGACCGCCTTAGAAATAGCTAACTGGGCTGAAGTGGTGGAGTCATCTTTAACTTCACTAATGACTCTTTCTAGAGTCTTTTGCTCAAATAAATCCTGACCTGCTAAGGGGGAGGACAATAATTGGGTCTTTTGGAATTGTACTGTACATGCGGAGGTAAATGAGATAAGATACCTTCCCTTCTCTTGACTTGAAGGAAGGCAGCGATAGAGGCAGCAATATTGGAGGAATTAACTAGAGAAATGGAAAAAGACTGAATGAGAGCCTCAAAGATCGAGGGATCTGGAGGGACGAATCCCGATTCTTTAATGAAGTTAAGGAGAGTGGAAAGGAGCCAGAAAGAAAAAGAATTATTTTCCAGCTGGTGAAGACCTAAAGATTCTAATCGGGAACATTCATCATACGAGATGCTCAAAGACCTCTTCTGCGAAACAGGGGCCGAAAGCCTACCTAAAGCTACGTTAGGCTTGGGAGAACCTGCAAGATCAGGCGAATCCGGAGCTAAATATAATTTCTTCTTATGAGGAAGAGGACAAAGTGAAACCTTACCTTCCGATAGTGAGGATTGAAATCTATTTCTAACATCTTGGATAACCTCCGAAATTCTATCGTAAAGATTGACTCTATGCTCTGATTTACCCTCCTTAACCTTGGAGGAATAAATCTTCTCTAAGGCGCAACCTTTCGGAGGATTGGAAGGTTCCGGAATGGATTCTGGATGGAAAGCCCAAATTAGCTTAAAAACCTCGTCGAGTGGGGAATCAGAACCAGAATCCCCAATAGACGAAGCATCATCCTCATTAGAAACAGACTGAAAATTAGAAAAATCAAACCCAACCGACTTCTGAGGAGGAGGAGGAAAGGACGAATCCTGCGAACACCCAGGAGCCTGAGAAGAAAGTGAAGAACCCAGCGAAGACAAAGGGACAGAAGTAGAAGCAGAAAGAATCTGCGAACTACTCTCGCCAGACGAGGGATGAAGCTGCGAATGACAAGGAGCAGCTGAACTCTGCGAAAAAGAAGCGGGAGAGTGAGACTGCAAAATATCTGAAGCAGGAACACCTTGCGAAGACCCAGACAATGAACCTGACACCGAAATCGCAAAGGTGGACTGACTCTTCACAATTCCAGACGAAGGCAAAGCCTGCGAACAACCCAGCGCAGGGAGAGCCTGCAACAAACCGGACACAGGTGGAACCTGCGAACTCCCAGAAGCAAGAATATCTTGCGACAACCTAATGACAGGACGAACCTGCGAAACCACAGTTGCAGGAGAAACCTGCGATGACCCAACACCTTGCGGAGGAAAAACACCATCACCATGACCCTGAGAAACTGACCCATCAAGATTCGCATCTATACTGCACTGCAAACCCTGAGATGCGACACCTGAACCATGACGCACGTCAGATCGCTGAGAATAAACAAGTTGAGCTACTTGTTCAGGAATATTTAAACCTAAATGCCTAGCTTTAACAAAATCAATACAATTAATAATATCAGGGGAAAAAGAAATACCCGACTGCACCGGGCCAACTGGTTCCCCCCCATGCCGACATGACACTTCTCGGGGGTTAAGCAGAGGTGGATCATTAATTCCTTTATTAGAGGAATGGCAGACCGAGGCAGTCGGGGGAATGTCTGAAAAAGAAGGGTTAGTGGTACAAACAACATCATCTTCAGTCCCTAATCTTCTATCTAAAAGATTGCCTAATTCAGTAAAAGACATCTGCATCGATTCAGCAATCTGATCCGAAAAAGATGCAGAAAATTGACTGACTGATTTATTAATAAGATCAATTATATCAGATTTTGACAGGTGCTCACCGGAAGCATCTGCAACATTTACAACATCATTGCTATTACCCGGAGAAGGTTCGGTTAAGGGCTCCTCGATAACCCCTTGAATAGCAGCCGTCTTAGCTTTAGATTTTCGTTTTTGCACTAGAGATTTTTGATGTTTGACATATCTGGCAAACTCATCAGATGACCATTGTTCACAATCGGCACATTTCTTACTCTCCGTACAATGGCCCCCTCTACAAGAATTACAAATAGAATGTCTATCATTAGACAGGCTACTCATCCGAGTCTTGCAATTTTTACAGCTGCGTCTGGAGTCACACTTGTCAAAGTCCTGTGACGATAATCCTTCGGAATCCATATTGGGAATAAGAAGCAGGTGACAAAACAGGAATAAGGAAACCCAAAAGTTGAAAGTGAAGCGAAGCCGAGAGAACCACTCTCGACGAGCGCGAGAAAACAACTGATGATCAGCTGAGCGGGAGAGGGGGGCGTGGCGCTGTTTACCGGTCGTTACCAGAGGTGATAATTGGTGGTTTGAGAATTTTTTCTTTATGTGTTAGTGGTATTAAGGTGATAATGTTGTAAGTGTTGTTTTCTCGCGCGTGCGAACTAAGTGCTGTATGAAGTATCCAGGGAATGTATTTTGAATTTTGGCCCATGGCCATACACTGGGACCTATGAGGTCATTCAGCGCTGAAAGAGAAATTGAGAGTACAAAAGTTTGAAAGGTGGAATGGGCGGAAAACCTCAAAGCAGCTGAAGCACTATGATTCAGTTGTTAGGAGAGGGTGGAAAGTAAGATGGAACAAAGAGAACATGAATGGAGGTACAGTAAAAGGAACGAAAGGGGTTAAAGCAGCTAGGAACCGAAGGGACGCTGTAAAGAACTTCAAGTAATGCCTCAAGTGCAGCGCATGAAGTGCACTGACGGCATTACCCCCTGTGAGGGTATTCCAGGGTAAAGGGGTTTTAAGCTTATACATTTGGGGCCACTCCACTGTCCGGTGGGGGTTGGTGGTAGAGATTTAAAAACTGAGAATTGGTTGGGTGGGGCGGGGACGGGGGCTCATTGAATGCTATCCTTCTCAAGCAGTCCAAGACCAGAAATGACCTAACTTAGGAGACAGTTTCCATTCACAGGGCAGATTCAAGTTGGTTTAAACCAGAACCCACTAAGACAGGTCAGCCAGACAATGACGTCACACGGGCTCATCGTAGGCAGGACCCACGAGTGGATCGTCGATACAACAGAACATTAGACCATCCTTCGTCTTTGCATGGATAGTTTCATTTTTGTATTAACTCTATTTTAATGGTAGTCTACCAGTAAATTCATTATTTGTCAGTGTCAACTATTTTTTTAAATACATCCTCATATGTCACAACTTTAAGTTCATTTTTCTATCGATGGCGAGGGGGAGAGCTATATATCTATTATTTTAAACAATATCTTGACATCAACTATCTTCAAGTAACCTGTATAAACATTCAATAGTACTAAATGTTGAATTGTCCCTGGCTTACAACCTGTAAATCATGGGCCATGGCTCACTTACGCTGTCTATTCGGGTGATTCATCATGAATCCCTTGTATGGCCGACCTGACAGAAGTCCCGGGGAACAGAGTTTGACACTATAGTAAGTCGTTTTGGTCAAAAGCTCGTTGAGTGCGACAGTGTGGCTCAGGCGAGCAATGTGGCCCCTGGCCGCCTACTAATTGTATTTTTCAGTTATAAGAATTTCGGGTAGAGCCGTTAGAGAAAACAGTTTATATCAATGGTATTTATATTTGGAGGTTTTTGCGCGTTCATTAGGAATTTTGAATTGTAATTTGCAGTGATAATTGATAACTATTCTTTCGGATAATTTGAATTTATATGGAAATGTTCTGCAACTGAGAATTTGTAATTTGTTTTAATGGAGATTGTTTTGAGTTGGTTTTTACAATAACTGGATGGAATTTTTACCAAGAAACTTGCTCCCAGCCACACATTCGGGTTCTTCAGTGTTGCTTTGTAAATACCCAGATCATTCTAATAAATTCTGCAATTTCTCCAAGCTTTCTAGGGAATGCACATTCTCTACATAGAGTATTTGTCACTGGGCCATATCTAGCCCGTCACTGGAAGCACATTAAGGCTCCTAGGAAACTTTTCTGCAAGGTTTCTGGGCCAGTCGTATACAAGATAGTCTGTATTTGGACAAAGTGAGTTGCTTCAGTTTTCAATTTTTCTTGTGCTCCCATCTTTAGTCAAGCAAATGGTCTCTTCACTATTGGGGGCTACGTACTGTAGCCTTTGTTTCTGTAATGGCCACTTAATGTTTCATGTATGCTTGCATTACCTTGCTTTCAGTGTCTTTCCTGGAAGTTTGGCTGCTTAAAATTTGGAGAAAGATTCCCTGTTCCTTCTTTTGTGACGTTATGAAGTAGTGTTGTTATTGCCCTTCCACTTGTTTATGAACTCGTGCGTTGAAGAACGCTCCGTCTAAATGCATATTTCTTACCATACTTAGAAACTGTAGGATCTCCACAAAGTAATTCTCATCTCATAATGGTTGAACCGTTTATTGGCTCTCTCTCTCTCTCTCTCTTTGAAAGGTCAAGGACATCTGGTTACTCGTCCATAGGATTATGCACGGAAAGGATATTTTGTTGAATCCTTGCCATATCTAATCCTGTGACTTATTACGTTTATTGAAGACAGTCTACTACAAATTCTGGTCAGACGGTTGGTGGGGTCCCTTCCCTTTGAATTTGGATATTGTGATTGATCAGTTTTGATGTTGAACATGTTTATGAATGCCTACTTCTCTCTCTCTCTCTCTCTCTCTCTCTCTCTCTCTCTCTCTCTCTCTCTCTCTCTCTCTCTCTCTCTCTCTCTGTTCAGTATTGGGTTAAAGTAAGCCTGACATTGGTAGTGAGTCCGCAGCTCATGGTACTGTACGAAACTCGACTGTCAATTGCTCGGCATTGTGACTGCTCGAGCTGAATTGTCATATATCCGTTCCCACTCACACCAGACCTCTAAAGGCTGTTGCACGTTTCTAAACACTCCCTTTCGTACCTTATGCTTTCCAAGATAAGGCCTTATTATCTGGCATTCATTGTGGGTCTCCAAACCTAAGCATTGGCTGATTCTTAGCTTCGTATTCGATGTTGGGAGAAAGGAAGCTACAAGAATTTCAATTGTATTTGTCTTAGATTTCTTGTAATCGTCAACTAGACGTTAACTACTTCAGTATTAGGTCTTGGTGATCTACTTTTCATAAGTTTCTGAGGGTCTCAAGTCCCTCTCACCCCAGGCTGCTGAAGTCTGTTGCAAGTTTCATCAATGCTTGGTCATGTACAATGGAGACACGGTACAATCCTCCTTGCTACGTTCGGCGGCCACCCTCCGCCTTCTTCAATCAGGGTATGTCAGCTTTTTCCTCCTGTCTATTCAAAATCCTCCTGACCTCTCCTCGTAGGATGAATGGCGTTACCAAACTGAAGCTCCGGAGGCCCTCTGTGTACATCGGCATTTCCTAAACTTAAGTATTTTTCAAAGGGTTTTCAACTTCTTGTCTTCTCGAGTGTTTTCTGTCAACCTTCATGAACCCAGTTCCCTTTTCGAGTCATCAGAATTCGCTTTGTTGACCCGTTGCCTCTCATAGCAGACTTTAAGGTCTATTGCAACGTTTTGTGGTCTGATTGTCCAGAGATGACCGAACCTTATAGACGGTTAGGGCTCTATAGTAGTCACTGGCCTCAGTGTAAGAGTCCTCACTGATCAGAGGCCTTCCACACAGGCAGTTGGAATAATCATCACAATATTGATAGTAATTTGGGCTCGGTCTCCCCCTTTTCTTATTTCACTCTGATCTGGGCAAGATACGGACACCTCCATTCCGCAACTTCCGGTTGTTGGTAGCAGAAGCCCCGCCCAATTGAGGAGAGAGTTGGGATATTTTTACTTTGATCCTAAAGAGGATTTCGGTATTTTCCTTCTCTCTCTCTCCGCTTAGTGAAGCCTAATGGCACGCTGGATAATAAGTTTTCTGTATAGATCGTGTAATAAAGTGGTCTTGTCCTCAAGCAATGCATAAAATAATAAGGGGTCCTATAATTTTTTAGCGGGAAACTGAAAACGGCCTTAAATGTCTCAAGTTATGGAAATACCTCCTCCTTTTCTTTTGCGCAGCTTCATTACTTTAATTAACCGGCTGTTACTGTGTGATTTATATAAAATTCGTTGGTCGTTCTTTAGAGATTGCACGGAGATGCTCCTTCATCCACTTTGCGAGAATGATTACTATCATCATTCAGAGGGTGAAGAAACCTATTCATTTGGAACAAGAAACCCATCACAGGGCCATTATAGACTTGAAATTCAATCTTTAAAAAGAATATTGCAGTGTTCATTTGAAAGAGTAAAAGAAGGTGATGGGAAACAGAAAAAAGAGGAGATCACTTATTAGAATAGGAAAAATATATTAAATTAATAAATAAATATGTAAGTAAATGATCAAAATACAAGAATTATTGAAGGGTAGTAATGTATTACATCTTCGCCTGAACTTTTGAGGTGATAATTGCACAGCATGAAGTGAATCATCGGTGATATTCTGGCCGAAGGTTTTACATCCATAATTTGTGATTGACTTTGGATGAGAAGATCGTTTTCCTGAAGGGTCTCGAAGGCCACTCACTGGACTGGAGATCTTCACACGCAAGTGCTATATACAGCTGGTTGCGTGACAGGAAAATTGCCATTATGGGAAAATGGCCATTATGGGAAAACTGCCATTGTGGGGTAATTGCCATGGAGAAAACTGCCAGGCGGGAAATTGCCATTTAATAACAATGGCATAATTGCCATGGAAAAAGATGCCATTTAATAAGTACAATTTATAAAGAAAAAAAGGATTGAAAGGAAAAACTATTACTATCAAGACTTTGTGAATTTATTTAAAAGTATCCATACAATTTATAAACAATTATTTGAATTAAAAATCCTTACAACCAAAACTTTACTTGAATTTTTTGAAAAACTTTACTTGGAAATGTTGACACACCTAAAAAATATTACTTACAATTGCCTGTTTCCTTTTAAACTATCATCTTACAAATTAGCAAACAAGTCTTTAAATTTTCCAAAAAGAAGAAAGTCTTGCAGTAGCAACTGCATCAACAGCCAGTATTCCTATCTATCTATAGCTTCTTTTCAATTTACTCTTTTTAAATATATTTAGCCTATGATGGTGTCTGTGATAAAGAGAGAGAGGAAAAGACACTTTGGTCGACGATTTGCATTACATGCAGCCTACCATCTGAATGGCAAGAATAAAAGTGGTACTGTGCTATATTGGGAGAGCAAGGAAAGAAGAGAGCTCTTGACACGCAAGTGCTGTAGAGTTTGGGTTGACTTCTTAGTCCCATACCGACGGAGGTTGGATCTAGTTTTTCCGCCAGTCTGTCTGTGCGTCCATTGTCCAGCTTGCTTTCACTCAAACTGCTTGCTAGCATTGAGGCTGCGATGGACCATTTGAAAGGTGCCCTTTTAAATATATTTTCCAGCATATATTAAAGCGCTCTATAAAGCAGGCTGAATTATATGATATCAAGCTGCGCCACTCTCTTCAACATGTGGCTTAAAGCCGATCAAGCCTCCAGGTCAACCCTCTGGTTCTTTCCCCAGACTGTTACAGACTCTGCTGCAAATAGGAGCAGCTCTGTGTGGAGGTTTTATAGAGCAGAGGCGTTAGCAGCCTTCTCTTGGAACCCCAATCTTTTATTTGTGCAGACCGATGCTTTGTCTGCGCAACTGTTGACAGTTGATGGTCATTGTTTAGCAAGGAAGAAGATCTTTTTTGAGAGTAGCTCTCTTTTTGTCTAGACTCACTCTAGCAGTGCTTCTCACGTGCGTTTAAAACCCCCAAGAACAACTCTCACAGTGGCCTTTGCAATTGCAAGAGATCCTTTACTGGAAAATTTGACTTTGCAAGACTTTGTTCTGCTTTGGTCCTGTTAAATCTCACTTGGGGTGACCCCAGTTGGTGGTGGTGGTTCTACCACCTTCACTGATTGGAGCTCTCGGTTGCTCGGTTTATGATGTGGCCATGTAGTACTAGTACACGAATTACATGAACTATCTGTTTATTCTTTATGGGCCTTCAATTTCATATACTTTCACCCAGGGATGGAAGCTCACGCTCTCTCTCATCAAACTACTTCTAAAAATATATCTCTGCTGCAGCTGTACCCCATATTACTGTAGTCAATAAGAATCTGATATATAAAACCTTAGTCAATGTGTTTTTCCAGAAAATCAAATTGACATAATTTTATGACTAGAGAATGTCATCAACACAAATGGAATCGTCTAATAAAAAGCAAAATATTGTCAACTAGATTTTGGGGTTGTTGCAGTCTAAAAGTCGAAATGATTTCAACCACTCTGAGATGATGTCTCCAGCTTCCTACAGTAAACTTAGCTTATTTGGAGCACCTGCTGAATACCTTGAGAACTGTAGCTTCATCTAATTGATCACATCAAGTGTGTCACTGGTAAACTGTTATCTTTCAACAATCAGGATATCAGATATTCAAAATTGAATCATTTTTCAGGATTATTCTCAAATCTGAGGATTCTGAATCCTGATACTTCAGCTGGAATATGGATTGACAGTGTAGAAGTGACTGTATGAAACAAACACAGCAAGTTTTGGGAATAGAGCCAAGCGAATCTTCATTCAAAATCCTCATTTAGGAACAACCTTAGCACTATTCATCAGAACTGCCCAGTCTCAACCTAACTTGAACCTTTCACAGATGCAAGGTGAGCCCTGGAGGGCTGTCAGTCTTTAACCTCACTAGTTTAATTAAGGTAATGGAAACTTTTGCTAAGTATTAGTATGCAATATCCCAAGGTAAGGTCAGCTCAGCCGAGTATGAATGACCCAAACGTGGCTTGAAGGTAAAGCTCCTTATCCAGCTTAGGATAGATTTTGCTATGCGAAAGGACCCTAGGATGTATTGTTAAGGATCCAGGGCATGGAGAATCCTTCCTGAACCAAGCTAGGACTGGATAGTAGATCCTTTAAGAGTTGACTAAGTAGGAAAGGATGTATTAGTCAGGGGTGGTGGGTGTTTTGGGCAAGAATAATCTGATCAATCTTGGTTGTCCCAATTTAAGTTAGGTTTTGGTAAGATAAACTGTGTAGGCTTCAGGTGAAATTGGTCTATAACCTATTTATAAACATCAAGTGAAATTGGTCTATAACCTGTTTATAAACATCAAGTGAAATTGGTCTATAACCTATTTATAAACATCAAGTGAAATTGGTCTATAACCTATTTATAAACATCAAGTGAAATAGGCCTATAAACTATATACTGTATGTATAAACAAGAAGTCACTGGCCTATAACCATTAGTTTTCTTGCCTGTAAAGTGTATAGTCATAATCTTAGAATGTGTTAAAATATGATAGAAAGGTGATACAAAGTGCCAAGCAATAAGACTGAAAGTAGGCTGTAACACTAGTAATAGGTGTATACAAATACTAGTTGTGCAAGAAACGATTTTCCTCTCAACTGTAAAGAACTGTATGCTACAGAATACCTGTGACAACTAAGTAAGTATGAAGGGAACATTTTCATTTAAATTCATTAAGAAGAAACCTTTCAAAAGAACTAAATGGTTGTTAGTGATGATTATACAAATGCACAATTTTATCAAAAGCTCTGAGTGAGTGAATTCAAGAGTGTTAATTAAGAATTCCATCGTTCAGGACTGACTTAGAGTTGAAATATAGTTACCAGTTCACCTAATCAAAACATATTTCAGCTGATTAGCATGTGAAGGGATATTAGCTGATTAGCATGTGAAGGGATATTATTTATTGCTTTCAGAAACTTGTTCACAGCTGTATTGAAAGGTTCAAGAGGCTGATTGGAGAGGTGTGGAGCCTAGAATACTTTCAAGAATTTATATAGTCGAATAATTGCTGCAAGACATTTTTGAAAGCTGCATAATATTCTACACAAATACAGCTATACAGTTGGTAACTGTTTCATACACAGGTGAGTTTAGACCTGTTTGGCATGATTTTATATATAAGGAAAGGGAGCTAGTTTAAACAGTCGAGAGTGCCAGATAGCTAGATTTTTTGCAAGCAGTGCACAAAGCAGCAAATAGTTAAGATCACAGATGCTCATTACATCAGCTAAACATGAGTGGTCAAATGAGCTATGAAATTTTGAATTATTTTAAATATCGGTAATCAATTTTCATATAGTTCTTGGAGTAAAGGATTTAGATTTTGTTCTGCTTCTTGAAGAATTGATGAGAATGACTCAGTAGATGGATAGTATAACTGTAATGGGAAAGCAAGTAATTAGTTTATCTGAACTTCACTACCATTCTGTATACAAGACCTGATAAACATTTTTCTTTTTCATTCTGTATACAAGACCTGATAAACATTTTTCTTTTTCAGAATAATACACAACACCACAGCAAGACTGATGAGTTTAAAGGCCCCACCATTGAGAAAGGACCCCAGAGGTGTGGAAAAAGTTGCCAAGATGGGAAAAACTGATACACAGCAGTATTTACACACCAAGAAGGTGTACACAACAGTGCGCCTGAAGAAGGTGTACACAACAGTAACACAACCCTGGGAATTATACACAGAAGTATTCACCCCTATAGCAAGGCCTACACCTCTGGAATGGTATAATGGGGAATATAATACTCGTGTGTCTGCACTCGGCAGGCAAGGTGTTATAGAGGCTGCACCTACAAGTTTGTGTTATCACATGAATTTTACAAGTAAATAAAACCATTGAATATACTCAAACATCTTTTTTAGCAATAAATCCATCTATACAGTAGTAACCTGAAAGCTTAGGTACCCAAGTTTCTTACTGTTAAGCAGTTTGTACTGTACAATGTACAAGACTCCTGTTACAATATAGCTTGTATAATGTCTCTATAAATCCTGAAGCTTGTAGAAAAACATGTACTAGGTAAAAAGGGCGTGGAATCACTTGTATGTAAACTGCACTGAATGATTATCAAAGGAGCAAAGTAAGTGGCCAAAGTAGTTGTTGGCCAGACTTCTTGCCACTTCAGGAACAATAGTTGTGACAATGGTTTTGTTAGGCTGTCCACCAGGGTCGATGGAGACAGCCTAATATTTGTCGGGCTTTACCAGTGCCTTCATCTCCTCTGCCACTTCTTCGGCAACGAGAAACTGAAAGAAAAGGAAGAAATATTTTGAAGAATAAATTCAAACACAAATGTAGTATATTACTCCATAAATTCAAACACAAATGTAGTATATATTACTCCAGCAAAGCGAAATTTTTTTTTTATTCAAGCAACTTAAACATCCAAAAAAAAAGTGTTTATAAGTGCATTACGCATTAATTTTATAAACCAAACCAAAATTACAATTACCAAAAAACCTGTATTGTATAATTATTACCTGGGCTACATTTACATCCTGGCTGGCTCCAAGAAGTTATCCTTGGATATCTGTGAATAATAATTTGAAGCTTCTGTAGCAGCAGCCAGGCAGGCCATTTTAGGACACAGTCCACATGTCCTAAAGTACACATGCCGGTGGAGAGATGTGGACACTATCTGCCCACCGGAGTACCATTTCTTGAGAGGGCATCACTTCCTGCCCAGGCCTGATTGAGAGAGTTCTTGAGGCATCATTGCCATATCTGATCTGCTTGCTTAGATGTCTTGAGCTTCCGACCTGAAAAACAGAAAGTAATTGTTGGACAAACAACAAGACATAGAAACATAGTAAATTTTTAGTCATAGCACCTTTAACGTGTTAAAGGCCTTTTTTATAGAAAAAAAGGCCTTTTTCATAGAAAAAAAAAGACAGAAAAGCCATTTTTCATATGGAACATGGCAGAAGACATCGTAATGTTCCTCAGAAGACATCATAATGTTCCTCAGAAGACATTCCAATGTTCCTCAGTAAAAGCATTCCAAAATTACCGTTTATACATTATATTGTTGTTCACAGTGCCATAAAAGCAATGAACAAAATTGTCCATGAACTCATCCAAACACTTTTTTAGCATTAACACTTCAGGATATGTTCATTTAGACAAAAAACACTTGAAAACTAATAACTAAAATTCGATAATTCCTCGAAATTCGGTGGTCGACGCCCTATTTATATACTACTTCAGATTTTTATATGGTACGCCAGTTGTGTATTTTTAACTGACATAATACTGTACCGCCTTACGTGTTCCCAAATAGAAGAGATTTATCAGTGGCTTCACTGGGGAGGAATGAAGCTCCGTAGCAGGTGTTCACAGATGTCAAGGCTCCTCCTTCAAATGAGTTAATCTGGGTATCAGCGGCTAGCTACTTCTGTCTCTAGAACTGCTTAGTTATTGGAACCTCTCTCGGGAGGTTTTCATCATCCTGTGTCAAAGAAATGAACCTAGCGGTTCACAAGGTTTCAAATAATCCTGCTGCATCATAAATGTTTACTATATGAACAGGGGTCAAGAATAGATCCTGAATTTGCACATTTTTTATTGAAATCCATTATATTTATACGTGATTACGTTATACCATTTTGAAAGTTTCCACCATACTAATTACTTACATCAGTTACTTTTTTTTTTTAATACAAAATAAACACATGACTCACCATTGCTTTTGGAAGGGAAATTTCCTCTTGTCTATAACAGAAACCTCTCAAGATGTGGATTGTGTGAACTCAAGAGGTTTGTGCCTCAGAGCATTCCACTAGGAAGAAGAAAAATCATCTTTCATATCCTCAGCATCACAGTCACTCCAGAACAAAGCACTGGCTAAGCCACATTCCTGTAGTAAAAAAAACATTTAGCTCGCAGAAAACCATACAGTTTAATTAAAGACTTATTCATCTGTCACACTCATCAATCTTATTCGAATTCAATAGCAAAACAGTTCTGAAATAAAAAGAACCTTCGCAGCAAGATTAATAGTCTAGGATTTTAGCACATTAAAACACTTTCTTGGGACAAAAATTACTTCCTACATAAGTATTGACAACAGATTTACCTTCCTTCATGAAAATGCAAACCTTGTGGTTCCTCCTGAAATTCCTACATTCAGAAATGAGAGACACTGTATCTTCACTTGGGAAGGAGGGCTACAATGTTGAATTAACACCAAGAATACATAAAGTTCGCTTGTAAACTGCATTACTTCCACACTGGTTGCTCAACAAATTCTACACCGTGGGAAGACACCACTCCGGAGAAGGTAGGCCCAGTGACAAATTATTTGAATAAAGTAGTTAACAAATCACTGATAACCTTGAATAAAATATTAATGAGAATTTGATCAACGATTAAACAAGTTTATCTTTCACATATTCACTGGAAAGAAAAGTTTACTGTCAAACGACCGAGCCAAAGTAAAATTTAAGTGACAGATTATAGACGCAATTTACTAACACAGAACTGAAGGCTTAAAATGACCGAATATTCAGTTCACACCAAAGGAACCTTTGTAGTCAATAAGACAATACTCGTACACTAACTTAGCGTACTTAAAATTTACATAGTACCATCTTACCTGTTCCCAAATGGAAAAGATTGATCAATGGCTTGCCTGTGGGAAGAAATGAAGCTTCATAGCAGGTATCCAAAGATGTTGCAGCTGCAGTAAATAAACTTCTGGATCAGAAGCTAGGAAGTTATTGCACCAGAGCTGGCTAATTATGAGAACTCTCTCTTTCAAGGTAGTTATGTTGTTGTTCCTGTGTCAAAGAAATGAAAAACTAATTAGAATGTTCCAAATAATCCTGTTACTTATTTGCTGATATGAACTTGGTTTAATGCAAGAAAAAGAGCACACCTTAACTGTACTGAAATTCATTCTGCTTATCAATGAACAAGTAACTACACTTTGAAAGTGTCATACTTTACTAATGACTACTTACACCATTTATTGTCTCTGAAAACCACCCACTTCATTATAATGCAGAATAAACAACAGACTTTCTTTGTCTTTGCAAGGGAAATTTCCTCTTTACACCAGAAACCCCACAAGATCTCCACTTCATGAGCCGAAAGTGATTTGAGCTTCAGAGCCATTTTAGAGCAATGGGAAAGCAGCAGCCACATTCCTGTCACAAAACAAGACTTTTCTGAAAATCGTGCAGTTTCAGGGAGGGAAGGGGGGAGGACACAACTGACTAAGAGGTTTTGGCAAAGCTTCCACAAAACTGACAAATATGACAGGTGATGTCAATCACTTTGAAGTCAAGTCTTACGGACATCACTCTGGTGTTATGGATTAAAAAGTTGCAAAAGTCGGATGTGACATCCTTGATTCCTCAAAGATTCTTCTTCTCCCAGAAATATTATTTGTTCACGGCAGCAAAATGCAGATAATATTAAGTGTGAGGACATATACTCTCACTCATAAAACTGATGAAATGCACACGAATTTATAATAAGAGCTTTACATCAGCTTCTCCATCATTTTCAATTAACCCATCTATAATATTTCTAAGGAGCTGTTGTCACTAGTGACAGTCATTCCACCATTTTGGTCATATAGAGAGACCCCTAGCAAGGGATTTTTTTAATGCTAAAGGCATTGGGCACTCTACCTAGAGCCTCACCACCTATCAACCCATCCCAGACCAGACTACAGTACTCCCCTTGAGGTCTCTCATTTCCAGACACCTACGCAGGACACTGGCGCCATTTGGCAGTGCCCAAGCAAAGGACCGGGAAGCAAGACTATGCCAAAAAACAAGGGGCTCGAGAGTCAATGACCAGTGAGACATCCTACAAGAAGTTTCCCCGCCCTAGAAGGACCTGGGGGTAGATGGTCAAAGGAGTGGGCGGCTTCCTTTCTTCCCTGACATCCAATGAGGACAGATGTGTCAGCTCTAGTCCTCTGACTGTGAGGCGACTAAGTCTCACCCCCTCAAGGTAAGGTGACTGCACGAGAACCGCAGCTCAAATCCTTACCTATCCTTCGATCTTCCCCTACCTAACATCCCAACCTTCCCTTTATTCACTCATCTTACCCTATCCTTGAACGGACCTCACCACGTGGCACCATTCTATCCTGTCCTTCATTCCCTCTCCCCGGGACAGAGTGTTAATCACCTACCTTGAAGCCATATCTATAAATGCTGCCCTTGTTTATGATTACAGTAACTAGAGATTTGAGCACACGACTTCATCGTGTCGTTAACTGGTATATAATCTGTATACGTAATCGTGACACTGAATTGAATGGTTAAGTGGATTAGGGATCCTATGTATGTTATTTAATAATTTATTGTTGTCATTTCCCTTTTCAGGGAGCGAGAGTATTTTGCTGGAAACTTCCAGAACTAACCAGCTCCACATGAAGAAGGCCCCTGAGGCTCCTGAAATCAACGATTAAAGAAATACTAATTTGCATATTAATTCATCTGCCCTTTGTTGCGCTCCCTTTGTTATCAATGTACATTAGTACTGTGCAAATACATTTATTGCCGGGACTTGGTGTCTTAATGCCGGCTAGCAACCTCCAAATTTCCCTTGTAACCTCTGAATTATGATTGCCAGTCCTTTAGAAGGACCCCAACTTGCAATCAGAACACTGTCATTTAGTAGACAAAATCTTGACTTTACAATACTACTCAATACTGATTTAAAATAATTTATTCTGTTGCTAAGAAATGGGAAGAGTTCCAACTAATTCTGAAATACCCCTGAAAATATTTTAAAATGCCATTCTGAAAGGCAGAACATTTTACTTTTTAAAAGAATCCCCCACTTGAACAGAAAGGAAAGTAGTGCTGTATAATCCGAGTCAGTGTAAGGATAGGCCTCCGTTCAACTTTGCTCCTCAAATAATGAACTGAATGAGGCCACTGTATGCTACGTACATAGAAAAACAGTAATGAAATGAGCATAAAATCCTGAAGAAGAAGAAGACTACCATCTTTCAATTTACCCACTGACAGAACTACGTCAGCGACTTCAAATGCTGATCATTATCAATAAATGGTTTAACATTCACGGCTCTCGTAGGCCTGGAGGATGGGTTGGTTTTCAAGATTATATCGATCTAATCTAATATATGGCAAATCCTTAAAATCATCTAAATACTGGGTTAACTGAACATGAAGATTCTGACAAAATCTTAACGATATTTGTTTCTGATATCCGACCGACATTGTTGGCTGAAAGTTGGACAGACACTCAAGATATGTCTGATTGTAAGTGTGGGATGAAGGACAAAAATTATCTGCGAAACTGAAACTTCTTAAAAATGCAATAATCAATTATATATCCTTGACAATCTGCCAGGATATCTCCAAAAAGAATTTAGTTGGGGTAAGCCCTTTGTAATATGGAAATGTTTTTTGTTTTAAACTTGGGTCCTGAACCAAGCTTGATAGACTGTGTCACAAGAGAACCAAGATTATCACAACGTGAATCCAATCCAATAGCAATGAGAGCAGAGAGGACCCACTGAGTTCAGTTATCTTTTGGAAACCTGATTTTTGTGCAACATAAAAGTCATTGCAGGTCAATGCATAATTCTGAATGAAAGCTTTCATATTTAACAAGTTAAACTCCACAGCATAAGAACAAATAAAAATGTTGTGTCACAGCCCAGATGTCACTCAATTGTAAGTCAGAAGAAAAATTGGAGCCTCTTGATAAACCTGAAAATGCTTCACCTCCCAAAAATGTGAAAATTTTGTCCCAGTGAATCTTCATGTATAAACAAATTGTCTTTCTTGCTCACAATCAATCTGTCATGAAGAAAGGCTCTAAAAACAGTCACAACATTTGTACTCTCAAATTTCAGAGTACCACCTAAAAGTAAATATTGTTATTATTCAATATTATTATTATTATTATTCAGTATCATTATGATTCCCACTGGGTCACATTCATTCACATGGAACAGGATAAAGGGCTGTGAAATTTATCATAAACTAGAAAAGAATAATTGTCGATCTCTGGATAAAAATTAAATGAACAATTTAGATTAAAATCAGAAGCCAGATCACTAAACAGATGAATGTATAAACAGATGGCAATGATAAAGTAATAAAAAAAAAGATGGATATTATGCCCATAAATTTTAATGTAAACGGCACCAAGACCTTTCAACTGTTCTATGGAAACAAGAACACAGGAAGTAGAAGGCAGATTCCTGAGGAACACCATATATGATATGCTTACACTCGTCACAGTCAAACGCAACAACTTTCTACTGTTGGTCAATTATGTAACTGGGATAGAAATCCAGAGAGTGGCCTCCATCACCTTGACACTAGCATGATACAAGAGCCTGTAATAGATTGTCTCGTTAGTTCCTGTGAAGGTTAGTTCAGCTTATACACTTTTAGATGCAGAGAAATGAAGAGTTTTGATTGACTTCAAAGATTAAAAAAAAAAAAAACAAATACAGATTTTAATCACTGTGAAGTCAACACACAGCAAATCCAACTGCCACATAAACCTTTAATAATGTCACCGCCACCTAACTTTGAAGTGCAAAAAAACCAGATTATTGTACATCACAGAAGAGCTTCAAAATTTGAAAGAGGCCCTACCTTCACTTTCAGATGAGCAACCTTCCTGTCAAAAGGTACATCAGTGACCTTTTTGTCATCACCATTCAGGTCCTGTCCTGATATCAAATTTGTCTTTCTGTACTGACTACACAAGATCCAAGCAATTCTAGTATTTTCTTATTACATCACAGATCACAAGTAATCATAGGTCCTTATATAGCAACCCTATTTCCTTAGCTTGTGAAGTTTTTATCTAGCCAAAATAAAAAGGTCGAGAATATTTCATGTATAGGACTGTCAAAATTCAGTAACCTAAACCAACTCTGTTTCATGAAAACAAAATCCTTTCCAAGATTTTTCTAAACATCAAACTTACACCAAAGTTTTACAGTGAGGCAGAAATGCTCAATATCAACACAAGTCCAGTTCTACAGTAACCTCAAACAGTATCAACATTCAAATGCTCTCAAATGAGCATTCAAGTTAAAATTGCCTATAAGCTACACTGCATGGAAAAAGAACTGAGACCTAAAGAGGAAAACGAGAACCACCAGAAAAGAAAACACAAGTAGAAAGCTTCCCTTGGAAAAGCAAGAACAAATAAAAAGCTTCACTTGGAAAAGCAAGAAAGCACAAATAGAAAGTTTCACTTGGAAAAGCAAGAAAGAAAGCACAAGTAGAAAGCTTCGCTTGGAAAAGCAAGAAAGAAAGTCTTCAAGAAGAACAAACATTCCTTTACTGGAGAGAATGTTGACTCTGTGATGCTTTACACTGACTTGAGAAATCTACTCTGGACAAATTACATTTTACCCGGACTGGAAACGACCAATCTACATATACTGTGTATGTCAAAACATTCCATGTAATATAAACAATAACTGGAACTACCAGTAAAGCAATCCCTTAAGTAGACATAGAAAGAACCCCTTTGAATATAGCTGCCTGGTTAGCAGAAGGAATCTTTACAAGAATTCCAACTGATTACAGTATCAAAGACTGTCTCTTGTTTGCTGCAGATTACAGAATGGGGACAAAACACAGATATGTAGAATTATGAACGCTGTAGAAAAGTTACTCCACATATTTAAATCCTTAGCAACAATAAATATGTATTTTGTGTATATACTCCTAAGTGTGTATGTATTTTAGTAACCTAGTTTATTCATAAATATGTGGGTTCTCTTTTCCCCTTTCCACTACCAAGCAAGAGTTGAGAACCTTGACAATTGTTCACAAAATCTGTGGCCACAGAAAACCCTTCCAGATAAAGTGAAGGAGCAAATCCTGAGGCCCCAAAGTCAAGTCAACTGAAGCAACTGCTTTGCAGGAGCACAGTACCAGAAGGTGGGAGAAAAAGAAGTCACTGAATGTTCAGGCATATCCAAGAAGCCATCAACACTAGCATCACCCCCTAACTCAGCCAAGACAGTAGAGTTCCACAAAAGGGTCAAAGTCCCCTTAGACATCAACACAAAGGTTCTTGCAGCTTCTGGGAATGAAACAGCATTCACAGCCATAACATGGCTGAACTGCCCAGTTCTGACAGCAGCATCCTACTGGGAAAGAGGACACTTCCATAATACTCTGGAACAAGAGGGGAACACAAGGATCCAAGAGCAGAGGGAGAGACACATCCGCAAGAGCTGTCCACTTCCCAAAATCCTCTATCCGAACCCCCACAGAGATGAGGTGAATCACCCAGCATTCTTCCTCAAGACTCAACCCACGGGGAGAACTCAATGCCTTCAGTTTGTATTCTGTGGCACACCGTTGGTAGTGCATACTGAGGAAATGTGCAGTGTCCCCTTTGGCCCCAGCAACATAGCTAGGTGTCCAATTTCTCAAACTTGTCACTGATCCAATAATTACTTGCTAATTATGAAAAACCCTTTCGGTTCATCTAGAGCTCAAGAAGTTATTATTCCAACAAATACTTTGTCAAAGTCATTATTCTTCCCTGAAACTCCAAAGGGCAATTTGATGGATGTATCTCAGCCACAATTTCAGCACAACAGGCACCCATCAACTCAAGTACCTGGTTATCATTCTGATACCTTCATACTACAAAACCTTTGAGAACAGGTCACAAAGTTTTTATCATGAGTTTAGGCATTATGTAGAATGTAACAAAATAAGCACACACTCAGCTTCTAGTACTCACACAAATTTGCTACATGACATTAATTTTTAACATGGGTATTTCCAAGTGGCAGAAGAACATACGTCAAGAATACTTCTTTTAAAAGCAATTGGTTGTCAGGAAAGGAACTTTGTACCAAGTATTGAAAAGCAGCATTGGAACTCTTAGATAAAAAGGCAAAATTCAAAATGCTTCCCTTGTTGCAGAGTCCCAACCTTACTTTCCACTTTCTGATGGCTGTCACCCATGGAACGATCACTCACTGATAACAAGCAAGGCAGCAACCATTGTTGGATGGAACCCTCCTCATCCAAACTATTGCCTGCTCTTTAGTAAAGACATGCACCAACTGAAGGATCTGGGTAAAACAACTGACTGCTTTCCTTCTTGGACATCCAAACTCTGTATGTCCCCACAGCATAATAAGAAAAAAAAAAAAAAAGAATAAATGAAAATGCTATTGAGGAGGAATGCTCTGCTTCCTGGAATTTTTTCTGTACTCATAAGTAACTAATACCTGACAGTCCAGACTTGCAGGTTCAGGAACTCATGTGGTTTCCGTACTAAACCTTTCTCTTCTAGGCTGCCATTCCTACTTTTTCATTCCTCCACAAGACTCTACTGAACCGGTTCCTGGGGCAGATGTCACTACAGAAGCCTCCCTCATCCCAGCAGGTGGAGTCTCAAACAAGGTGGAAAATGATAACCATAGGGACACCCATCAAACAGCCACTACAGTCTGCCTCACTTTTGCCAATGAACCGTTATCCAAAACAGACCAAAATAAATTCCAGCCACTAAGCAAGTTCTGGAAATGCAGCACAAAAACACAAATACATGAAACAAGTAACATGGAAAATGTTGCCAACTAACAGAGCATGGGTTCAGCTACATAGTAAAATTGCTTGGAAATTTGGGAAAACCACAATGGCCCCATTCAGTGACCTCTCTCCAAAATACACAAACATCGACCTTATTCAAGAGCATCAAGTCTCCAGTCAAATGCAAGCTGTCAAGACCTGTAATCTTCATCTCAAGTTTTGTTAAAGAAAAAACACTCAAACAACATCAACGCAAGTTAAACTTTTTCTATGAAAGCTTCAACAATTGAAAGAATTAACTTGAATTTCACCTTCCCTAATATCCAGTCATCCTCGCAAGAGGAAGAACTGTATTAGGAGGACATCTGTACAAAAAGTGTTGCAGGTTACACGAAGTACTATAGGCAAGTGAATGCAAAGTCACACAGTACAGTAACTCTGACACTCCATCACTGACAACAATTTGAAAATAAATCAAGTGGCAATGTCTTTGATTCCTGCAAGTTTGGAATTAAAAACACCAGGCCTATTTAGAGGGTTCACAATGTTATTACCATTTGAAAAGGGTGATCATTTTCCACACGATACTTAGCAGAGCCCCCAATGAACCATATATTTAGTCACATATTAACTATTTTTTCCCATCAAACATTTCCAGGGTCATGGAAATCAATCCTAAAATAGCTGCGGAAGGGAACTATTACAGAACACCATTGCTTTCCCACCTGATCCTGCATCTGACGTTAGTGTCTGTCTCCATCAGGGCTCTGGAAAAAGACCAGTGAGACTCACACAAAGAGGACAGATGCCCTTGCTTCATGGACCACAGTTCCTGGAGCTAAATTCTTCAACAGTCGTAATGCATGATGACTGATACAATCTGCAAAATAAAACTGAATTCAGAATAACACATATTTGTCGTCATGAAGCAATGGTAAAATGGTATCTTCTGACTGAGTTTGAATAAAAAATATATACAGACCTTTTACCTTAATTAGTGGTATATATCTCTAGCATGACAGACAAGATTTCTATTTACTTTGGTAAGACTGACAGTACGTCATGAGGACACATGGGCTTTCTTGAAGCAAATCCTGCGCGACCATCTCATTGAGAGTGAGCTTATAATTCACATTTACATCTCATCTCTACACATACACAGCCACTTGGGAAACATATGCAGTGTGGGTACCACATTCTACCTACTTTCTGATGCCATGAAGTATTACGTCCCTAGACAACTCTGACAGAGGTGTCAACCTACTCTACTCCTCCCAAACTATTTGGACAGGACATAAACATTGCCTGATGACAAACAGCCTCACCCATCTCTGCCCATCTATTCTGCAACCCACAAAAGTTCCATAAATGACAAACACAAATTTCTGGAATGGAAAAATCTGGGAAGCTTCAAATCATCCCAGGTTTATCCTGTGCCCGTTACTTGTTCGTGCATAAATAGGCCATTCATAATTCACCAAGCGTCCAGAGAAACCAAATGGTTGTTGTGTCATAACCTTGGTTCCTCCCTCAGGCATTCTAAAGGAAAGAAAATAGTCCAAGAACCTGGGGTAAGCAACACAGAAGCTCCTTGTGATACATAAACCACTGAGTGCCAATCTCTCTCATTCTCCTGAAAGACAGCCTCTGCCACCCTCAAGGACTTGACACCTTTGACCCCTACACAACAATTCATATTCTGAACTGACAGAAGAACACTTCCTTGAAGCAAGATGTACCCAACCCAGAGGAGCCAAAGAATGTGTTACAGAGTGAAGTGAAGAGGTAAATGAGGTATGATCCACAGAGATAAATTGACCGAAACATAGGTTCAATTTCGGTACCAAGAGCATCATGATCATTCTAGACAAACATCAATGGAAATAACTCCCATATTGACCATCTAAGCTTGTCGCAGGGGTTGGCTGTTTGGAAAGCTCCTTTTTGGCAGTCCTGACGCATCCTTCAGAAAAGTCAGAGGCCAACATTAGGGTACCATATGATGACATATCCCGCCTGTACTTGTTCTCTGTTCCCAAGGAATGCTGGGTGAAGAGAGGACCACACATAAGCCCAGCAATGAGACCTTCACTTGACAAAAGCTTTTCAATGCACCGTGAAACCTTTCATGCAGCCGGGTTCCTATTAGGGAATATATTTGACAAGCATGAACAGCCATCCCACACCCAACCTTCTTGCATCCTCCAAACACACTCTCTCTCTCTCTTCCTGCAACACACTCATTCTTCATCAGTCCACATCTTTCATGTCCTAATACTTCCCAACCAGCAGAAGGCCTACAGTCTAGACCCAAACTTCCACTGGGGATACAAGACAGTCATCTGATACATCTCTTGAGCAAACGACTAACACAGCCACCAAGTTTACCACTAAATAGAGGGTGGCATCAATAAATGCACTATTGGTATGCACACCACAGCTATAAACTTCCATAATGCTCTTGTTTCTCATAAATTTATAACACGTAATACTGATGGCAGTCACTTGCAAAACCAAAGGCTATACTGTACACTACTGTACGTCCTTCAACAGCAAATGATCTGATGCTTATTCTGGAACTCCAAAACATTTCTGGCATAAATAGCATACAGCAAAACTTTCAATACCTCACAAGACCAAGAACACCTTCAAGAGAGAGGATTAGCAAGCAACAGTACAATAATGAAACCAGAGATCTCTACCCACTGAGAGCTCCTCAAATAAACACAAGCAATTTACTCCAGCAATCATCAAAGGATACTCCTAAAAAAAGCTCACAAACAAAACCATTACACATCCATACCCATTCATTCAATACTGCCCCGAAGTGGAGACAGACATTAAATTGAAGGGAAAAAGGGGGGGGGGGGGGAAGAAAGTGTCGGTCTCATGGTCCTTTCCTTGCAGATGACAAAGGGAAGGACTTGCCTGCTGTGACCTCCATTTCCTTCACCAGCAATATGTTCAGCACTTATTCCGTAGAGTCCCTTCCAGCCACAATATCTGAAAAGATTTTTTTTTTTACAGATCAGGTATCCCAGTCATGGTTGATTGTCAAAAGAACTCTACTTGAACTGTCTTCTAACTAAAAAATTGTAAAAAAAATGACAAACAGGTCAAAATCAGCTCTCAACACTACGTACTGTATTTCCTACTGACAGCTCAAGCTGAGTCGAGTAATACTCCATTGAAGCCCAAATACTGTTCCCTCCCACTCCAAATTAACCATCCCTAATCTTACTCAAAATAGCCATCATGCTAATTGTTCACTTCTCTTACAACTTAAAGCTTCAGTACAGTGTCAATAAAGTACTTAAATGTTTGATAAATCTTTCTCAGACTTCAATACTGTGGATAAGTTAAGGCCATATTGCACTTGTTCAGAGACAGAACATGATACACTGCTTCATGATTTTCAGAAAAATCAGTTATTTTTTCTTGGAAAAAGTGCAAACATTCTGTTGCATGGTATCACAAAGGAACAGTCTACAAAAGCAGCACTTCCAATAGTAAACAAATAAGACCTACTCTTGCAATCACCATAATACAGTAGTCTGTCTATGGCAACACCTTGAGTAAAGGACAGGAACTGAGTGTGCTTTCATCTTCTGTTGCAAATGCCTTTTCCAAGATTTCATCCTAAAATCTGTGAACATCTGCAAAATTAATTGTTGGTTCAAACTAATAACCTCATTTAAAAAACTACATAATTTACCCAGATGGTATTTGAAGCAATGACCTGCATGAGAATGCAAGTTGAATTCATACGTAATATTGAACAGAAAATATTTACCAACCCTCGGTCTTTTTGAAAGATGATCAGGACTTTGGAAAGTAACCCAGGACCAAGTCTAGAATTTTCTCTATTTCTAAATAATAATAATAATAATAATAATAATAATAATAATAATAATAATAATAATAATAATAATGATAATAATAATAATAATAATAATAATAATAATAATAATAATAATAATAATAATAATAATAATAATACACAATTCAATCTTTATCATGATCCATAAACAAACCCTCTCTTGGACTGATGAACTTCCACACATCCCTTGCTGTGCAAGAGGTGTACCCCAGGGGCACTCAATTTTGTCAACATGAAAATTCCACACGCCCTTTTAATCTCTCACAAAAATCAGATCTCTCGTTTCACTCAAGCAGAATTGCTATGACGGAGGAAGCCAGCACAGACACCAACCCTACTTACAAATGAGTTATGGTTCTGGACGGCCGTTTGTATGCTGAATTGTCTGTAAGGTGGTTACTGTACTCTTCACGCCCCTAAGTACAGTATGATATGAAGTCAATACAGTATTGTACTGTAAGTTTCTTCACCTTAAAACACAATTCACTGTGTGCATACAGTACTGTACTTTATAAAATAGGCGTGCAGAACACACTCTAAACTTACAGGTGACAAAAGGAAGTGCTCTGACCATAATTACAATTTGCAATCCAGTTTGTTTGTATCTCTGAATGTAAGTTGAATGTTAAGGAGTAGGGTGGTTTCTGTACTACCTCCAAGTTCTTCATCTCTATCCATCCAAAACAAGGATGGTCTCTTCTTCCTAGACCTGCAGAGCAGGGTACTCTGAACCAGGCTAAAGACACAGAGATTTCTGACTTGGTGCCCTTCCCTTCCTAACAGATGCCCTTCTCTTCTCATACCTCTGCAAGACCACACTCGCCCAGTCCTTGGGGCTGATGTCACTGCAGAAAGAAGCCTTCCTTCCTTCCTCATCCCAGCAGCAAGAGTCAAATTCAAGATTGGAAAACACAAAGGTCATACATCACAGGAATACCCACCATACAGCCACTACAGTCTGCTGCATCCCTTCTGCTGGTAAACAGTTAACCACAACATAAGAAGATAAACCCCACATCCAAAGAACTTTCCGAATTTTGGAAATAATATGTGATGCAGAGGGATAATGAAATATGTTGCATCTGGGCAAAACTTCAGCTATGCACAGATAATTGCTTCCAATTTCAGGAAAATCACATAAAAGGCAGCATATATGGACTGCTCTCTGCATTGTTCTCTATTCAAATAGAGATTATGAAGCCCTCTACAGTCGTCTTCAAACAATTCACTTTTTTTGTTGTGAACAACTGAGAAGAAACAACCAGGATCCTATATTATTAAGTGAAACACACAGAAACAAAATCATACCTCAGTCAAGTCTCATCATTCCAGATATTTTCAAGTAGTTTACCCCTATTTTTCAGTCTACAGAAGCAACCAGGTAATAGGCTGACCATCTACTCAACAATCATCATCATTTTAAAGAGAAACAAACTGCATCACAGAGAGAGAGAGTCAAGCAATGGGAAAGAGGCAGCCTTAGTTAACCAGCCACCCAAAAGAGCTTCATGTAATTGGATTTTTCTAACATTTTTTTAAAATAAAATATGACATTGTCTACAGACAGGACTGAATCATAACACCACTTTCACCTTCCATTCTCTTTGTACAGATGACTGTCATAATCCTTCTCTTTATTATTATTATTATTATTCAGAAGATGAAGAACCCTGTCCATATGGAATAAGCCCACAGGGGCCACTGACTTGAAATTCAAGCTTTTAAAGAATATAGTGCTCATCAGGAAGAGGAGGTAAAGGGAAATAAAGAATGAGGGGATCTCGCTTATTAAAAAGATAAAATAAATAAATAAACAGATAAAAATGAATTAAAATGCAAGGAAGGAGAATAGTATTAGGGTAGCAATGCACTGCATCTTCGCTTGAACTTTTGAAGTTCCAATTGCATGACATCCTCAGTAGGGAGGCTGTTCCCCAGTCCAACAGTGTGAGGAATAAAGGACCACTGGAACCGAGAAGTTCTACAGCAAGGCACAATTACTGCTTCGTAATTCCACAAAACCTGCTATTTATCCATCACAAAAGACTTCAGGGATGTCACAATCAATCCTCTTAAGGTTGGATCCACAAACGGTTTGTTCTCGTAAGATAGAATGAAGTGAATTTTAGTGTATTAAAGGGAAGCAGGAACTGACTTACAAACGTTGGTGATAATGGCAAAGATGAATCCATCGTGAGGGATGAGCTCTGCACCTGCAGCATTAACAACAAACAACAAACAGAGCCAACGCAAACAAAATAATCAGGTCCAAACCATTCAGTGGCAATAAAAAATTACTATTGCTAAGTGCCATAAGATTCAAAACTTAGCAACCGAGGACAGACACCACCTAAATATGAACATTACCAACTGACAATCATTCAGAGATACAGACAAACGGGATCGCAAATTCAAATTGTGTTCAGAGCGCTCACCTTTGCCACCCTAAGTTCATATTTTGTTCTGTGCACCTATTCTGTACACATAGCACTGTATGTACAGTGTATTATGTTTTAGGATGAAAAAGTGTACAGTACATTATTGAATTTTGATCAAACTGTGCTTAAGTAGGCATGAAGAGTACAGTAACCAACTCACAAAACAATTTAACATATGAATGGCCGTCAGGAGCATAACTCATTTGTAAGCAGGTGGAGTCTTCTGCAATTGAATTCAAGGTCTATAGAGGATCAAATTCCTTTGAGACAAACACACACACACACACAAAGGTTCCTACAGCCACCAAAAATACACCAAATCACAACACGACAAAACAGCCCAATAAGGAAAGCACCTCAGTGGACAAAGAGGAAACATCAGCTCACCATAGAAAGGATTTTTAAGAAGGATCCAAAATGAGAAGGAGACATGACCAGCTACATATAAATGGCAATAGTTATTTCAACAACTTTCAGGTTCCATCAATTCAGATCTCTTACCTCACTTCATAGAGCAAAGGAGGTCTTGGTGGGTGATTGGGTGATAATGACTGCTGGCCTCAATTTCATTTTGAAGTCAGGAAGGTCATGGTGTGGAGATACCCCTGCTTGTGATGCATGGTTTGGATGACATGTCTTTCCCTGCAAGGAGAACAGAAAATAATTTCACAGAAAGTCATTGTTATTATTAGTTATTATAATAATAATAATAATAATAATAATAATAATAATAATAATAATAATAATAATAATAATAATAATAATAATATTATTATTATTATTATTATTATTATTATTATTATTATTATTATTATTCAGAATATATTAAACCTATTCATATGGAACAAGCCCACAGGGACCACTGACTTGAAATTCAAGCTTCCAAAGAATATTAAGGTGTTCATTAGGAAGAAGCAAGAGGAGGTAAAGGGAAATACATGGAGAAAAGATCCCATAAATTAACAGATAAAAATGTATTAAAATGCAGCTTGCCTATATGCCTTGCAGATAGGCAAGCTGCATGGGACATGAGAAATATTGCCGACATAGAAACATGTTTTGCTGTAGATGCTGTGCCTGAGAAACCAAAATTAAATGAAGCATCTCTACTGGTAGTACTACTCAGAGAGAAGCCAGTGAAGTACACAAGTTGTAGCTACTGAGTCCTGAAGACTTT
The DNA here is from genome assembly GCA_039081455.1 of Macrobrachium rosenbergii. Classification (NCBI taxonomy): domain Eukaryota; kingdom Metazoa; phylum Arthropoda; class Malacostraca; order Decapoda; family Palaemonidae; genus Macrobrachium; species Macrobrachium rosenbergii. Next base: position 206,721 of record JANJGK010000665.1, on the reverse strand, counting down.
TTCACTTTCTAACTGATCAGAATGAGCAGCAATAACAGCTGTAACTCCTGAAATGTAATCCTGAAATGCAGGATTTGTAAGCAAATTCAGAAAAGAGACTAAACCTGAAATGAATCTTTCTGAAAAAAAATATATATAAACAAATATGTATTTGAAAAGGGTTGAAGGGCAGTAGAAACTTGAAGAGAGTCTGAGAAGGCAAAATCAGAAGTTAGCCTTGAGGTAGCCTAACAGCTATGACATCTGGGTTCATAAAGCCTATTCTGGCTGTACGAAGGTGGAATAGTGAAACTGTACAAAGGTTGTGGACTGGCACTTGTCTCCTTATACCTCTTAACAGGAGGAGAACTGTCCGCAATGGCAGAATGCCTCTTCAAAGGCCTAGAGGCGACAACTCGGAGCCGCTGGTGCATCCTGTCGGGCGACAAGTCACCCGAGTCCGATGACAGATGATTAGCACTGACCCAGACGCCTTTCCAGTGGTGCTCGATGACAGATGCCAAGCGCTAACTGAGACGCATTTCCAGTGGCGCTCGATGACAGATGCCAAGCACTAAACGAGACGCCTTTCCAGTGGCACTTAGCCGCAGCCTGGGAATGGATAACAGGCTTGGCGGAGGGGGCAACTACCCGTGGGCATACCCCACCAGCCTCCCTTGGACCTCCAGTATGTCTTCTCCCTGGTGCAGGGGAGCGGGATAGGGACCTTCGTCTAGGAGCACTGGTGGGACAGATGGCCACCTCCTCATTATGCGCAATACTGTGACTTTGCACTGCACTACTGACACTGGGGACACTGAATTCCGTAACCATGCTGGATAGATTCAAATTTTTTATCGAACCTAAATTCATGATTGGAAGCACAGGAACCTGGTCAAGGAGTAAGTAGTAACAAAGTAGGAGGGCTAAGGATTAGAGACAAAGCATGGATTTGAGGAAAAGAAATAGCACTACTGTATCTCCTACACAGGAGGAGATGGAGCAGGAGCTACACTAGCCTTATTCTCAGCTCTAAGGGCCACCTTCCTGTTTCTATTCCTATCCAAACTCACTGAATGCGATGTCAAAGCCACTTTTGCTCGTCCCAATCCTGACATTCTGAACAAGTAAGATATATTACTGTATATTACTGTCTTGCCCCCCCACATTTCACACATTTAGTGTGAGAATGAAAAGAGAACTTAATTAACCTCGTTGCAGAACACATCCTGGCTAATTAAAATAAAGTTAATCACTGATAACAAAATTGCTAAATAGCTGAGAAAAATATTTGGTGCACATCAAAAACAAGGGAAACCTGAATACTTCACCAAAGAGCTGGACAAATATATCCAAAAAATGATGATGAAACTGCACAAAACCACCGATGTTGGTCGGGAGCTGGCAGAAAATGAATTGAAGCTCTTTGCTGGGTTGTACCTATCAGTCCCAAAAGTGGGAGGGACCCTGTCACTTACACTAGTGATAGTAGCGCCACCACGGAAATTTGAATTCTTAAGAGTGCCCGTGTGGAAAGCTAGTAGCTATGTAATTGCTTGATAAGTCACTTATGTAAAAACGAGGATCCAGAGGTAGAATGGGGAGAAAACCCTACATGTGCACTATGAAGTCAGTCTGAGGGATTGGACAGCAACACTGAAGAAAGGAAGTAGGAATGGAGGTAAGGTCGAAAAAAAAAAGGTTAGATTATCATGTGATGGGTGATTTTAAGGCTCCTTTTAGCTCTGCTGAAACTGGAAGGTTTCAATTCCATGTTGCAGTGATTCTCAAACTGGGTGCTGTGGCACCCTGGGGTGCCACAGACAGTGCCTAGGGGTGCTGCAAGTTGACATGAATTTTACCTTGGCTACGTCATCTCAAGGAACATTTGCAAAAAAAAAAAAAAAAAAAAATTCCAGTCTTTGTATAATTATTAACAGTGTGTCTGCTCTATTAATAATGCACACACACACACACACACACACACACACACACACACACACACATATATATATATATATATATATAGATATAGTATGGATAATAATTTTATTCCTTAAATACGAAGTGAATTCATGCAATAGGGTGGGATGGTGAAGAAGGGGTGCCACATTATGGATTACATTCTTAAAGGCGCCATCACACAAAAAAGTTTGAGAACCACTGCCATGTGGTTTCACTGCATTTTGGACTTGAAAATTGAACTCTCCTGTTTTGATTATTCACTTTCAGTATTATTCAGAAGATGAAACCTAACCACAGGGAACAAGAAGAAGCCCACCAAAGGGGCCACTGACTTGGAATTCATCTTTGAGCTTCCAAAGAATATGATAAAGGTGTTGATTAAGAGGAAGTAGTAAGAGGAGGTGAAGGGAAATACAGAAAGATGTGTTGCGAATGCAATGGGGGCCTTTCAGAGACAGTGGAAACCTGTCCCGCACACCATTTAGGGTATATCCTGCAATTTGGGGACCCACAGTGGGAACGATGGGGGCGGGGGTGGCAGAAACGAGTGAAATGAAGGACCTTAAATCCAATGACAGTCCTCATTCAGATGAAGGTGAGTTCTAGGAATGCCTTCTGACTGATATCAGGCAGAATAATAATAATAATAATAATAATAATAATAATAATAATAATAATAATAATAATAATAATAATAATAATAATAATAATAATAATTCTATACACACTCTTCTAGGCTATTTAGCTTAATGAGAAAGACAGACAGACACAGGTTCTGCCAACCACAACAAACCTAACCATCCCTAGAATGCCTTGTCCTGACCTGGCCAGGGGTGGGAACTTTGGCCCCCCCTTGGACCCCCACAAGCAACATTAGACATGGGAAAGGCTTATAAGCTACCCAGATTGATATTTAGAAGGCTATACCTACAGTACCCATCCTAGGCCAATGTATGGGTCAGATCCCCCTAAAATACCCTTGGACGCCTCTAAAGGAATACCCTGGGGGTGATATTGTAGACTACCTGACGTTTTTAAAAGTGTTTACGGCACTTTTTCACACAAGATGCCTTTACAAGACACTTGAAAATAGGTGTCAATGAAATAACAACGTAACGGCCGACACTTACGATCATTCTATAACGAAACAAACCGTCAAAAGCGAGATATATATAACGGGTAAAGTGGGGGGACGGTTGGCCTGTCAGGTGACTAACCCCCCCAAAAAAATACTCGAAAAAATCCGACAATTCGTTGAGTAAGGCCGATATAGAGACAGTATACAACGGTAATTCGTTATAGGCACGAACCGGAGACATTATGTCGAATGACGAAAGCACAGGGAACGAATACTTACCGAAAATACGTCGGATTTCGGAGATATTTCGGCAACAGGTCCTTCCTTCTGGCCGATGGCCGTCTGTTTTTACATTCTGGGTGAGGACAACGAGCCTAAAAAAAAACCTAAAATATATATGAAGTTGTAATAAAATTTATTGAATATATAATTGAATAATTTTCATTAAAATCTTATATCTATTTATTGTCATATTCAAAATTCATATTCTATGTCATATCTATGATATTAAATTTAATATCCTTATTCTTCGTTAATTCCCTTTAGGATCGTATTTTTATTTATTTTCATTAAAATTTTGGATGCATTTAATATCATATGTCATATTTATGTTCAGTATCATGCTTATCATATGTTTAAGATTGATATTCTTCGTAATTAACTTTAGGCTCGACTTTTTTACGAAATTCACGGGGCCTGCGACGCTATAGCCACCTATTGGCTCTTTAAATAACTAAAAGAACAAAAAAAAGGGCAAAAATTAACCCTAATTCCTAACTGACAACTTTGTTTGTTTACACAAACATCTAATCTTCGATTTTAAGTAAACATCAATGAATTTTAACTATCTAATACAAAAAAATATGTTAACTATATATTTTAGCTTTCTCTGAAGTTAAAACTGGTTGATTTTCTGGGCTGAATTTCTTAAATAAATCAGAATAAAAATGTTTTTAAGCAACTCTTAAACTTTTGGCTTCATATGCATACAACTATTGTCAGAGCTTTAAAGAATTACCATGTAGAAATATTTGTATTGAGCTGTTTAATGATATAGGGGAATGATATTAATATATTACATTGGTTGTATAAAAAAACTACCTTTAATGAAGTATTTTGATCAAAACCGAGATTTTTAAAAGGTATGTTCCCTTCACAGTTTGGTAAAAGAGACAGTCAGATGAACTTGAAACTTGACACAGATTTATAAGTAAAACACATCGTATTATTCTATCAGTCAATAACCAGACAATAAAGAGGAATTTATAGAATTAGATAAAATATATGTAAGTATTAAGGAATATAAAGTTAGATTTGACCTCAAACTTAGATGCTTTTGTGGATAATTCCTCGAGTCGTCTTGTAAAACAGTTCTTGACATCATCATTTAGAGGGAAAACCAAATATTTTATGAATGAAAGATGACGTCACTGCCCTGGAAGATTAGTTACTGGTTTCCATGGAAACCTAGGTTTGTTTACATATTTAAAAAAAAATTTATTTGTTTTTGCAATAAAATCTAAACGATAAAAATCAGTATTTATATGGATAATTTTTATGTATATTTAATTTGAATTTATATTTTTATATTACTCTTTAATTGCCTAATTTACAATAAAAATATAAATTTATGAGATAGCTACTCACGCCGTACTGCTAAATGTCGTCTGCCTCAGTACAAAAAGAAGCCGAAACTGGCAACTTTGGCTTAAATTATCGTCATTTACGTTCTGTAAATTAGTAATGTCAGCGAGTTACATGGCAGATTTTTGCACGAATATTCATCAATATACACAAAAATACGGCAAGATGAAGAAACTAAGTTTTGATACATAACCAGTCTATAAAAAAGAATTGTAAAAGTAACTAAAAGGCAACTATTCAATTCTCCCCATTCATAAATTTCTACAAAGCTTAAAACAATGACCAAAACTACACTGGAAATCACGTACATTTGTTGCACTTGATATATTTCAAAATAGCCTTGTGTGTTATTTAGATCAGTTGTTATTATTTCTTAGATACATATATTAAAATATTTCCCATCAGGGTTATTTAAAAGATGACACAAAAAGAAAAGTATTTTGGATTGCTTCTTCTCTCTGTATGGATACACTGCAAACAGCATCGGCTGCCTCGAAAACTATAGATGAATCTATGTACTTTTGACATTTAAAACCCCATTATAAATTCTTATCATATATCAAGAAAAGCTTATTTAATAAATAAAATCATAATTTTAAATTTTTACATATAAACAATGCTCTAAAAAAGCATATAAAAGAAATTATTTGCATATTCCTATTTTGACTTGTGGCCACACTGAAAAAAATCGTCTGCAGGGACACATAACTGTAGTAAACAAACTGTAGCCAATCAGAGGTGGTGTTGATGACGTAATCGCCAGCCAATCAGGGGCGAGAACTTTCCGCCCAGATTTCACTCGGTCAGAGGAACCCTCGGTTTCTGGCCTGCTGTTGGGAAGAAGTTTCTCAAAAAGCTTCTCATATGATCCAAAATTTAAATTTTTTTTTGTATTTTTCGTTTTTATTATGTTTGTAGAGGAGACAGAAGACGATTTCAGTGGTTGTTTAATATATATTTAAAAAGGAATTAATATTAAGAAGATATCATTATTATCATTATTATTATTATTGTTGTTTTATTAAGGTTACAAATGATTAAGTAAGTCTTTTTAACAGTGAAAATTAACGGTTAAAAAAAATGCTTAATTTAACTTAAAATTTAGGTTACAAACGGATAATAGAAGCAGCCTTTACTTTCTTCCTCTTGAATAATAAAGAATAAGTAACGGCTATTTATAAAATACGCATATAAAATAGCTAATAGCAGCTTAACAACTGACGTAACTTGAAGGCTTTTGATGTCTGATAATTTTTTAAGTATAAAAAATCTTTTAATCTAACCATAACAAATAAAAAATTAACAAAAGAATTTTATTTATATGAAAATACGATATATTTTTAAAATTTCATCTCACTGTCATATTTTTATTTTAAGTTCGTTTGCCTTGAAAACACTCATCTGCTATGTGTCAAAAAAGAGCTATTGTCTTTTATGCTTAAAAATCTATAAAATATTGTATATTCTTTTTATTACGAGACATTTATATAAATCACATTTTAATACTAATTCTATGACAAATGTAATTAATTGATTTTTTATTGCAAACCAAATCATTTTGAAGGCTTCTGCTCAGAATGTTTTGGTACCTGAGACAGCAGGCGAATTTCTGGAGGATAAGGACCAGAACTGAGGAAAACTGATTCCTGTTGAAGTGGAAGTGGAGAAAAAGGAAGTGGGAGGAATAAAATGAAGTAAAAAATGAAGTGGGGGGAATGAAATGAAGTGAAAAATGAAGTGGGAGTGTAACGACCCGAGTGGGCCGTTAAGCAGGTTCTTTAACATACTCAGGACGGGGCTGTCATGACTGACGGCAGATGCAACAAACAAAGGAGGAGAAAACAACAAAAACAATAAATGAGCTTAATATTAATTTATTTACAAAGTTAAGTTATATGTATTTACAAGTGAGTCAGGTCTGGATAAAAGAT
>JANJGK010000665.1:162500-200024 GCA_039081455.1 Macrobrachium rosenbergii | reverse complement strand
GAGAGAGAGAGAGAGAGAGAGAGAGAGAGAGAGAGAGAGAGAGAGAAGCCCTGTACCACTAGTTTCAGAAATGAGTTTCCCACATCTGAAAAGATTTTCCGTCTACTTACCACATGAAAATAAAAGTGTCGAAACTTTCCATTCCCAAATATCTGTGTCCAAAGCTTCTTATGACCACTTAGTTGTTCGTACAGATTTCCACTTCCTAAATCTGGTCAGTCTATCCAGCACCTGACTGACTTCTACATTTCGGTAACCATTCCATGACCGAGACAGTCAATTCATCTCTCTATGCTCAGATGTCTTCAGCAAATGACGGTTTCCGATTGCTAATAACATTTCTACTGCTTTTGCAAATTACGCTGTTATTTCAAATTACCGCAAAATCATTCGATTACATAACACACACAATTCTTTGTGGAGTTTTTATTTGATATTTGTTATTCTTGGACACAAAGGGAACCGAAAATTCTCACTACAAAGTTAAAGTTGGCAGGAATAAGATGTTTTGATGTCTTGATGTTCATCAACTTTGCCGAGTTTTATCCTGAGGCTGAGATGTTTGCTGACACATCCACACATTACATGGTCTCTTCTCTTTTGGTTTTCATATTCACTCTTTATCACGAGTTCTTTTCCAGATACGTTTTATCACTTATTCAGTTGCTTGCATCCGATTTTAAAGCCTTTTCAGGCTGCTTGTGCAGCCACTCTGGTGTGTTTACACTTTGCCTCTGATTTCACTTTTTGTGGAGCACAAAATCTACGTCTTTCCTCGCCGGGACCTTAGCTAGCACTGACTCTCACTCTCTAGTATGGCATGAGAGAGAGAGAGAGAGAGAGAGAGAGAGAGAGAGAGGAGAGAGAGAGAGAGAGAGAGAGAGAGAGAGAGAGAGAGCAGAACTTTCGCTCCTTTGGGCAGAATGAGAAAGAGAGAGAGAGAGAAGACCAGAACTATCACTACTTTGTGTAACATGAGAGAGAGAGAGAGAGAGAGAGAGAGAGAGAGAGAGAGAGAGAGAGAGAGAGAGAGAGAGAGACCGGAACTTTCGCTCCTTTGGGCAGAATGAGAGGAAGAGAGAAGACCAGAACTATCGCTCCTTTGTGTAACATGAGAGAGAGAGAGAGAGAGAGAGAGAGAGAGAGAGAGAGAGAGAGAGAGAGAGAGAGAGAGAGTGTCGATACAAAATCTATCAAAAAATGGTCATCCAATCCTTTCAATTTCCGAACAGAATTTACTTTTTTTAATCTGAGTAAAATACTGGATTCACTTTCCTCACTCCCAATAGCATCTATATAATTCTAAAAGCCATTCAAACATCATTTGGAGATTTCATTTGCCTCAAGTTTTTCTCTTCCAACATAAGATTCCTTCAGTGGATTGTTGACCTAACTTAAGCTATCGCCAGAAGCTTACGAAACTGATTCTCCCTCCGTGAAAAAGATTTTCATTTCACTTAAACTGAAAAAGTGTCTGCAACATTTGCAGGCATCGGTGGGCAAAGCTTTAGATGACAGCTTCGTACAGAATTCCACTTCCCAAATTCTGCCAATCTTATCAAAACCTGATCATATTTCCATGGCATAGTGTGGCTTGGGGAAGTCACTTATATTCTCTGTGTGATGTCACTAAGAAACACGAAGCTTCCTTGATGACCACAAACCCACAGACATCAATTTCATGACATAAGAGGATCACTTTTTAAGTCAAGGCGTTTGTGGCATTTTAACTGTTATATATATTTTAGGGCGTATAAAGGAACACCTATATTCTACCTCCACGTTTTTACCAACAAAGATCTTTGATATGAATTACTTTCTCTTAAGGCTATTATGTTTCATTCACATATCAAACACCTGAGTCTGTTCCTTATATGTATATGTTACAGCATTTCACTTTGACGTAAGATTCTAATTACTGTACGTTGTTACACATTACACATTTTCTCTCTTTTTTTTTCAGATAATTTTTGTGGCGAGTTTCCAGCTCTTTTAAGCCAAAGTCATTTCAGTGATTGACTTTTGTTTTTTTTTTTATTACAATTCCCAATAAAGAGTATTTGGCCTCCCGAATCTACTTTTGAATTAGTCCTTTTTATTACGTATTTCTTGCTCTACAAGTTTGTGGTTACAGTAAAAGAACAAACAGTAGCTGTAAGCTGTATGAATGACAGGGAGGCAAATCTATTGTAAGTTTACCAAAATGTATACTTTTTATTTTCAGCGCTCAAAAATACACGAAAGTCTTACAAAAATATTCTTGGGAGTTCTCATACAGTATTTACATATACTGTATATCAAAGTACAGTACTGTACACTCCTTTACGTAGGTATTAACAATATTGTTACTGGAAAATATGTAAAATTACAGAGCTGATACAGAGGAAGGTGTAGGTACAGTATTCCAGTTTTAGATCTGGAATACGAGAGACAATGAACAAGGCAGAAAAATTATCAGTCTTCCAGAGAACACGATTCTTCCAAGCGGCAATTCGTCCCTAGCACACATGACATTACATTTACAATGTGACTTGAAAAATTACATTTGCCATGAATATTATCTGTTAAGTCTGTGCTTTTAAATCCATGAATGAGGAATAATGCTTGGCTTTTACTTACTAATTATCTAATAACTTGAAATCAATATTTTACAGCATCAGTTAGAAATCTGCAAAATAACTTTGTAGTTACATAAAAGGAAATACTGTATAAAGTTTCCATTTACATGATTCCTTACTGCACACCCACAGTACAGTATGCATCTTTTAGGCCACCTCAGGTCAAAATTGCCATTTGCAAGTCACCTTCGAATAATGCTGTTGCCACTTATCTCACGAGTCAAGAGACGAGCAATCTGTAAGAGATAGACAAGTCTTTTCAACTCATGACTGTCACTGAAATTTCAACGTTAAGATGAACTTTTATTTTAAATTAAAGTCCAAATGTCAAGATGACAGTCAGAAGTCTTTATTCAAAGTGTTAATTATCTTACAAAGTTCTAAAAAACTCGTCACAGTAGTTGCAATATAAGCTGCCTTTACTTCTTGCTTGGTTTAGATGAAGTTGGCTCTGTACAAGCACCGGTGCTTGCCCCTACAATCTGCAGAAATACACACACACACACACACACACACACACACACACACACACACACACTCTTCATCTCAAAAGTAACTTGATATTAAAATACATCAAAATGAATAAAATAAAAAAAAGAGACCAAATGACCTTCCATTGCTCAGTTTGTAAGTAGCTCCACACCACCTATAGTTACTATACATATGTGATAAAATCGTTGGGTAAATGAGCACTCAAGTTGTAATTAGCCCAGCATACAAAGTAACACACACCTTAGACTCTAAACAGAAAAAACATGGCTTTGAAGGACAACCACTTTAGCAATGTGGGCACTGCTGCTGTTGCTAACAAAGACATCTAACTACCCGATCGTGTTCAAAAAGTACTGACTACAATCAACATAACTATATCACTGAAGAATCACAAGACCTTCAAGAATATCAAGGCCTATATCAGTCCCTGGAGAGAACAAGTTCCTCTCAAATAATATTACCAGTAGGTAAAGAAGGAAGATGCCACAGCTGTCCAACTTGCAGATAACAGTCAACTAGTGTACACGTTTTAACACCCAGAAAAACACTGCCTAACCAGTCAATTACACACACACACACGCACATACACACACAGCAAGCAGGACAATGCTCCTTCCTACAGAACAAAAACCACTATAAGAACCTACCTGGGGACATATGTAACCAATTTCCACCAAACAAACTAATATATCAGCTGATTGTAGCATCTTTGTGACAGGATTTGCTGCTGTTTCCTTCTTTCCTTTAAGGGCAACAAGAGACTGTAAGGTTTTCCTCCAACCTGCAAACTGAGCTGACAGCAAATGCCAGAACGCTAAGATTCACACAAAAAGAAAGAGGAGACAAAATTCAACACCAGTTCAAAATGATCAATTCAAGCTGGCTCAGTAACCATTCAATAATATGCATACATAGATGGAACGCCAAATTGCATCAAAGTATTCAAGGAAACATGCAAGCTGACCTAATGGTAAAAGTGCATTATTAAAAACCAAGACATCCACTAAAAACGGATGCCCATCAGATCAGTAGCCAGCGTTTCAAATTCCATCAGAAATGTAATCGAAGCCAGTGAGGCTACTATCTACCATCTAGCAATGATTGCATTAACAGGGGAGGTAAAACACAGTTCTATATCTGTTAAACTAGATGGCTTCAAATGCTGCTGGATAAGAGGCATCAAAAGAAAACTTACTCAAACTAGCAATGGCTGAAGGTATGGAGGCAGAAAAAACTTTAGGTGTAAAAGCAAGAAGATGGGAACAGGATTTTCCAGGTGTAGCAGTGATTGCTTCCTTTAACGTGAAGAGAAATTCAACAGTAGGTCAAACTGAAGAAAGAGACATTGAAGAGAACAGGTCAGTGACTGGAGAAACCTCCACTTAAAGCCAAGAGTGCACCATTCGAATATGTGTGGGGGAAGGACCCTGACATCTGAATTTGATCCTGTAAAGTGCATTAAAAAGAATCCTTCCTCATAAGTGTATGAAATAAACACAACAAAGCAGACCTAATAAGGCCATACGTAAAAGGGAGATCCTATGCACTTACTTCCTTAGTTGATGACAAAACTTCCTCTAAGTGAGCAAGACAAGTTGTTAGATCAGACTGTTGTTGCCTCCCTCTACTTCAGAAGGATTACAGAGGCACCAAACTCACTCAGGTGAGGCCTTCACAAACATGCAAATTAAACATGTAGAGAGTCACCTCAGACACCAAAAATCAGTTCTCACTTCACTTAGAAACCATCTGAACTTTGCATCAACTATGATCACTGATGAACTGTAGAAATTTTCCCAATGTCTGTAAAGCAAGAAAAGGTATTTAAATTGGAGTCATGCCAAATGGTTCTTTTACCTCTACCTTAGGCTCTCTCTAAGTTTAATGTTCCTATGTATGCCACACAAATCTTACAGCCTAACATGAGACTATTCCTAGAACTTACACAAACTCAAGCCATGAATGTGTACAGCCAAAACTTTCTACTAATCAGTCACCAACAGACTTGAAGCAACACCACCACTAAAAACAGAAAATGATCATGCATTCAATACAGCACTGCAACATTTGAGACCAATGAACTTTAACCTAATCAACCTGCAATAAGTATGGAAAATATAAGGACAATCTTCTATAAGGCCTTTTTTCAACAAAAGCATCTTCAGGTCCTTCCATTCCAGTACTTAAATGATAATTTAGCTCCTTTCAACATCTTCGAAGACAGTGGAGACCTTCCTGTATGCAGCTCATGTTTCAGTCATCTGCACGACCAAGTGGACACCAGAAACTGAAATGACATGAACACTGGCTCCAGCTTACAAATAAGGGTCACTATTATTCTTCAGAATCAATGCTAACACAACCTATGAAATGACAATCAACCATTTACCAAACAGACTTCTATGTATTGCACCTTTTACAACCTGTAGAAAACTACACACTTGACCTAAAAAGAAACAATTATGAATAAAAGAAAAGACAAAAAAACAGTCATGAATAAAAGAAAAAGCAGAGATCAAATGCCCTTCTACTGATCCCAGTACTCAGTCACGTAGTTCTCTGTCATCTCCAGCAGTTCTTCTATTGACAAGCAAAATTCAAAAGCTGAATAGGCACTTGGCAGTCATTAGCCTAGCTTACAAACTGACAACCAACTTAACAACAATATAAAACTGGACAATCACAGGAGCAATAAATGGGTAAAGTTACCCTTGCTATACAAGTTCAAGTAGCCTGACCTGACTCAAAGAACACATGCTAGAAATGCAGTATTATGAATATATATGTCACCCAACAATTACAAAACCTCATCACTTGGAGAATCTCAAGGCCTGTGTCAGCTTACATGGAGGATAAGGTCCTCCAAAACTCATGTACGCCACATTCAGCAATCATTAGGAAGGGTTCTGTTTCAAGATGCTACAGCTGTCCAGCCTAAAACTAACATTTACGAAATTCCAGTCCCAGGAAAACAACAGCACACTCCAACCATCATCCACCAAACAGACTAATCAGCTGACTGTATTATCATTATTATGGAAAAGATGAACTTATTCTTGTGGAACAAGCCCCTAGGGGCCACTGACTTGATATTCAAGCTACTATATAGTATGGCATTCATCAGAAAGAAGTAACACAGGGAAGTGGGAGATGCAGAAAGAAGAGGTACTTATTAAAAAAGAAAAAACTAAATGAACAAATTAATAAATAGATGAAAATGTAAGTATAACATTATAACACAAGGAGAATTGTATTTGGGTAGGAGTGCATTGTATCTTTGCTACATCTGCTGTAGTTTTCAACTCATACCCTTCACACAGAACTGCCAGGGCTAGAAGAATCACTTTGCAAGTGAGGTAGACAAAAAAATCAGCACTAATTCAAAAGGATAAATTTACAGTCGCTCAGTACCCAGTCACACTATCAATACAGTCATATGCAAACAAGGATGGGAGAACAAAGCACATAAAAGTATTGGTGAAAATAAGCAAGCTGACCCAGTTGTAAAACTCACTTACTGAAAATCACTGCATCTAATGAAGATCAACAGTCACTGTTTTAACATTACTATGTAACCAACACCCTTTACTAATACCTACAGTACACCACAAAAGGTGCACTAACAGTCCTATCAGATATTATAGACAAAAAAGTCCAGATGCTACAATTCTGTAAAATCACAGAAAGGCCTTTCTTACGTGGTAGTTACTGCTTACATCACAGTAAAATGGAAATTCACAAAGGTCGTAGTGAAGATGAGAGAGAGAGAGAGAGAGAGAGAGAGAGAGAGAGAGAGAGAGAGAGAGAGAGAGAGAGAGAGAGAGAGAGAGAGAGAGAGAGAGAGAGAGAATGGGTCAGTGACAGCCGTCCTTGCCACAATAAAATGAATTTGATCTTATCCACTGAAGAACACAATTGAGTTTTACACTCATAAGAGAATCAAATAGAACACAACAAAGCATATGTAGTCAGACCACAAATTGCAGAAAGGTGCAATAGACTTGTTTCCTTTGATGAAGAAAAAACTGCCTATTAATCAAACATGTAGATTTATGAGAAACAAAGAAACAGGACCCATACAACATGGGAAATGACAACAAACTGACCAAATCAGGAGACTTTCCATTCACATATTTTACATAGTACCAGCAACACAGATTTAAGCGTACTATACTTAAAAATCAGTGGGCCAGTGCAGGCAATCACTTCCGACCACAGCACCCAAAGAAGCATTTGCAAGAATTCTAGAGAATACCAGCCTTCCAACTGAAATGAAAAGAACACAAGCTTTGTGACAGAAGTTTCTGAGCCAACTCTGCCAAATGACCAGTGAAAGGTGCTCAAGAGAAATGGGAACAAACACCACACATGGAGGGAAATCTCTCAACAAATTTACTGATATTCATGACAGAAGTACACAAACACATGGAGAGCACAGCTTTTACACAGTGGTAATGCTTTCATTAAAATGAAAATCGTCCACGATATTGGCAAAATACCCAGAGTGGATTTTGGAATGCAAGAATCTTTACACAAAAGCAATATGGGAAAAAATCAAGGATGTATGAACAAAAGGAACAAAAGGACAAAAGAAATCTTTTATGCAATTTCCAGACTAGATTACAGATCACAAGCAACGTGATTAAAGAAACATAATGACTAGTTAACAGAGGAAAGCACCTTTCAAAATGAATGCAAAAGGAATTCCCAGTGGATCGAGGTGTGTCAACAGGAGAGAATCCCTCATAGTGGGAATCACATCCAGACAGATTCTGGGAACTGAGTTGTATAAAGTACCACTGAAAATGTCCAGTTTGGGCCCCTCCATTCTCGTGGCCACATATGGGCCTTTCTGAACTATTTCTTGATAATTCAGAAAACTGTGCATACACCTATTATATGTAAAAACTATTATATGTCAAACTAGAGAAATAAATGTAAGGCACATTTTAAAGGGAAGGAATAAAATTCTTCAGAAAAGGAGCAATCAATGCTAGGATGTGACCTCAGGCAAATAAAATCCTTCCCACCAGAAATTTATGATTTCAGGCACAGAACAAAAGCTCTATTCTTGCAAGTGATTCACAGTTACCTAATGAGTTGAATGAATCAAGATACTTCAATACCTATTGTTAGAAAAAGGGTCTGTGACGAATCTCTCACGATGAGAATTGATACTTCTGGAGAAAACAACAAAAAGTACAAGGGAATATGATGGCAGAAGTGACCAGTTCAGTTTCCTGGACTGATTTTCACTCTCAAAACAAATATGCCTAATATGAGTGGCCAAGGATTTACACTTTGAAAAACAAATATTGGTTGTACTCATACTTTATGTAAATATCCAGGAAGAATCTTTTAGTGACCACCTGAAGGACTTGAAAGAACGTCCTATCTACTTGCGCTTGCAAGTAAAATGACAAGTTGAATAAGCACTTCAGTCTGATATTTCAAAATGAAACAACATTGGCATGCTTAAAGAATTCCAACAAAGACCTCAAGCAAAAACTGTTGACAGTGCCATGCAATATCTCCTCCAACACCAACTTCAATCTAGAAATTATTTGTCAAACTCAGTAAAGTGGACAACATCAAAACACCATAAAATGCAAGAACTTCAAGCACACACTCCAGAAACAAATGATGTTACAGTCCACTTTTGCTAACCTCTCCTTTCATGGGGTTAGACGTAACGAGTTCACTCGAGTCCCCTCTGCTCAGAGCACTTTCTGCTGAACCCCCACCAGGTGTGTCTCTCCACTTGTCCCCTTTTTCAGCTTAGCACACACTCTTCGTGCCCTCAAATATGAAAAGGCACTTTAAACAGGGAGACAAGAACACTAATGAGGCAAAATAAAACCACCTGGTATCACTTGTACAATTCACTAAAATTCTATCAACAACAGTGTCCAGAAATGTGTTAAATTACTAATTCTCACTGACAAACATCTACAAAATAACATTACGGTATGAAAATAACATACATTACACATTCATTGAAATACACTACAGACATTTGCCTCTAAATATTACCCAACACAATAAGAATGCTTAGAAATAAATTTCAAAATCAAGAAAAAATACATTTTTTGTTACAAATGCACAATATGGACACAATGACTTTTTTCTGTTGGTATTTTTATTGCATAACAATCTCACAAACTGTAATAAAGACAGAAAAAGTATATTGTGCAGAGTCAAGAGGCATACTCTGAATACTTTCAAAAGAAGAATTTATAAATAATTGTTCCTTCTGAAGTTAATGAAGTCTACCCCATGAAATTCATCAGTGCCACATTTACTGCACTTCATACAAGCTGATACAGTTGAAAATACATAATTCAATAGTACAAAACATAATGAGAAAAATTAACCTTTTGAATTCTTACATACAAAATTATATTTATGTGAGAATATGTTCCTGTTGTTTACGTATACATTTTATTGGAATCTGGAAGGCTCAATTAGTATACCTCAATTAGCACACCTTAAGTAAATAAAAACATTTTCAGTCTGGTACGAAAATTCCCTTGTTCAACTACAACTGGTGATAGCTCAGTTCTGACGTAGCTGTGTGGAGCAACTTTTCTATCAGTCATCAACTACAGGAGTCAAACAGAGCTAACACAGCCTGTAAAAAAACACAGTTTAATATTCATTCTGCAAAATCAGTCACATGAAGTTGGTACAATATCATTATTATTATTATTATTATTATTATTATTATTATTATTATTATTATTATTATTATTATTATTATTATTATTATTATTCAGAAGATAAACCCCTATTCATAAGCAACAAGCCTACAGGGGCACTGACTTGAAAGTCAAGCTTCCAAAGAGCATGGGGTACATTTGAAAGGAATTAAAGAAAGAGGACATCAGTTATCAGAAAAAGAAAAAATTATAATAAACAATTAGATAAAGGTATAAATTAATTAGTAAATACAAGGTGATTTGTTTTAGGGTAGAAATACACTGCATCTTCACTTAAACTATTGAAGTTCTAATCACACAACATCCTCGGGGAGACTGTTCCACAGTCCAGCGGTGTGAAAGGTTTTGACAGATAGGACACCTTCAGTCAACAATTCCATATATGTTCATGATGGGCCACTAACTCAAAGTCAGTAGCATCTGAATATTGTCACTTACCCTGAAAAGGGCCATTTTCAGTACATCGTATTCCTTTTCATAGCACACACTATTTCATTTCTGATGCCCACACAGAATGCCATTCATTTTTCTGCACACCAGAAGTGTGACCCTCATTTACAAGGAGAAAGGCTGCACACAATAGCTACAGAAATTGGACCTTGTGAGCCCAATACAGGATTACTGTCACTGAGGTTAGCTTTGCACAGGGTATTGTTAAATAAACTGAGGACAGTTCTAATACTGTTAGTACCAATAATCTGTCAGTATACCATAACCCCATATTCAGTACAGAAGCATCACCTTTCCACAAAACTGGACCATGTTATAATGAAAGAAAGACCTCAGACCAGGCAGAACATTTTTGTTTCATCAGGAACAGCCTGGATGAAATGAAGTAAGGATATTGGACTACAGACACATAGGAAGATTCTGTAAGGAAAAAGAAAAATTCCATGATGTATATAAAAGGCCTGTAGGATAGGAATACAGAACTTAGGCCAAAGGCCAAGTGCTGGGACCTATGAGATCATTCAGCACTGAAAGGGAAACTGACAGTAGGAAGGTCTGAAAGGTGTAAGAGGAGGAAAACCTCAAAGCAGTTGCACTATGGAACAATTGTTAGAGAGGGTGGAAAGTAAGTTGGAAGAAAAAGATTATGAACAGATGAACAGTAAAAGGAATGAAAGGGGTTGCAGTTAGGGGCCATAGAAGGAACGCTGCAAAGAACCTTAAGTAATGCCTACAGTATGCGGTGCACTGACGGCACTACCCCTCTGCGGGAACCAACTAGAAAGCAGACATTTAATTCACTCACATAAAGAGACTCAACAAGGCTACTAATGCATGTCAACCACTACTAAGGCCTACAAGCAAAGCTCAGTAACACCAGCCATTAGAGAAGCTTGTGAAATAACATTATGACACAAAGGACTTCTCAGAATTTTCTAAACCATGATGGAAAAATTGATGTTCTTCCTAAAATTAATCCCCTAAGTGAAAAGCCAATGCAAAGTGATATCAGCTAATCACTAACATATGCGAGATTCAATTATTTTGAAGAATATGCTATGAATCAGACGAGATTTGATAATTTTGAAGAATATACAGTACTATGAATAAGACAAGATTTAATCATCTTGAAGCACATACTATGAATACGTGGAGACTGAGTAAGCTGTCAAAGACTTAAAAAGCGACAATGATGTGAAGGAAGTCCGTGAAGATAGTACTTGCACCTTTTGTACCTACCAAATACACATTCACGAAACAAACGAGCGACCTAACATGAGACAAGTACTGACCAACATCATTTTTGTCCTGCAAACAAGATCTAAATTTGCACTCCCGCTTCTTGCAAAAGCCCTGCAGACTCTTGAGATAGAGTCATCACCAACAGACAGGCTACACCATAAGCAGCCAACTCTGGGGAAGCAAATATATACTCTCATTCAGCTACAAGAACTTGTAAACACACGCAACAACTATCTTCCACTCCTCAAATCCAAAAAACTGTATGTTGTGAATACTCAAGTGGAAGATTAGGCCTCAAAATTTTCAATACCAAAATGAGAACACTCTGATATCTGATCATAAAAAGACAACTGGGCAGTTTTTACATAGGTACTGAATTCACACAATCAGCAGGGTTTATTCTCCAAATATGAAACATAAAATTGACTGATATCTCCAACACCTACCCACCTGCAGTTTCTGTTTCTAATACCCATCACAACAAACGAGTAAGGCCAACCCTCATAACATGACGGCTCAAGGCTCAGGCTGATGGAAAAGGATATCCAGCCATCTCATCTCATCTCCTCGAGCCCCAATTTTCATCCTCTGTCATACAGTCCCTAACTAATCTTCAACCCTTTCCCACTTGGAACTGCCATTAAAGCTGAATGGTATTCACTCGCTTACAAAACTGAAAGTGCAAGATGACCATGAGACATACGCATCAATGAACATTTCCTAAATAATATAAAGGCCTTATTTATTCAGCTTTCCACCAACTGAACAATACCAAAGACAAAATACAAAAGAAGGCCCATAGTTGTTACCAGCACACCTACTTCACCAAAAGCAGCCACCTCAACACCTAAATGTCCTGAGAGCAACGAGCTGTAAAGACACCCACTCCAATCATCCCCAAACCTACATCAAGAGATTCCAACAGAACGATTCCTGAATACCACAAACCACACACAGTAGTGCAGGAGACAACTCACTCACATGCAGAAACAAACACAATAACGCCTCAAGTTAATGGACCTCAACTTAGCAGACTTCTGTATTTACCAGCTGATATATTATGATTATTTTTTGTTATGCTACCATTTTAAACGTTATCAATTTTCAATAAATCTCTTAAATTGAAAGCTAAGTGTAAATTACAGGTTAGCTTAGGTTAGGAACTGTGTGGAGTTGCTGTTAGCTGTAAGGTCTCTGGAAAATGCTCAGGTGTATGCTACATTAGAAGGACCACCAAAGAGTCTGTTCAGTTGAGATGCTACTATTACCCTAATGAATGAGAACCCAGGGACTGGAACATTCCAATAAGCTCAGATTATAACCTCAGGATTAGTCATTTATTAAAGCTACCAGACCACCCAAGTACTAGGACCTACCAGAACTAGGAACTTGTCGCACTGATTCATGCACTACAGCCACAGATGTAAGCACAGTCCACTATCTTGACCCAAACAAAAACATGACAATGACCAGAACATCAGATGAAAAACTAAAGGGAACAGCAGAAAAAACTTCATCTCTCGTACACTTGCAAATCTTCAGTCCTGCCATAATGCACAGCTTAATACTCTGACAGAATTCCCCAACCACCAATATGGGAATCACAGTGCATAAACTGGCAGTATACACAAGAGCAGAAATATTGGTGCTGATATAAATGCCATCATGCTATCCTACTCACAGAAATGACCACAAAGACTACTACTATACTACTGCTGGTGAACTTTCATATGCAGCCATACTAAGAACATTCAAAATACAAACAATTATGCTGAAGACAGCAACACTCTTGTCCTCAAACAGCACACTATCATGGGACATGATAAGTCCAGCACTTTCACTTCTAACACTTCCACTTACGAAGTTCATCGGGTTTCAAAGTGCTCTGCACAAAACACACAAAAATACTTGACTCATTTTAGTGTGTTGGGTAAAGTACATTATAAAGAACTGAATCTAACAGACTAGTTGTTACCAAAAAGAAACATAATTAACATACATAAACAACAGGAATCTACCAATTTTCGGACCACTTATTTCAAATTACTGAAATACTGGTGACCCAACCACCAAACTAAAAGGCTTGTTTGAAAACAACAGACTTAACGAGACTGTAACTCTGAACTGCCTAGTAAAACACACTCACGCTCAATAACACTAGCTATCAGAGGCACTTAGAAGACATCAAGAAGAAGCCAGTTGGCTTTAGGGATGTGACCAGAAGATCTGGCTTTGCAGAGAGAAACCAAGAGGGAGAGGCACTACTGGAATTCTGTCAAGATCGATGACACTGAATGAAGTATTTAAGAATCCAGAAGAGGCACTGATAACATAAAAATAAAAAAGGCAAATACTCCGTACATATTAGGATGAGATGTAAGGATGGCATCACAGTCAGGCCAACATCTGCATTGTTTAAACAAGCAGACAGTCGTATGAGTTGTTTACAAAACCAGGTGATGCACTAATAACACAAAAAGAGCAGTAGCACAAACATATGCTGTGTATATTGGGATGAACCATATGGACAGCAAAGGCAGGCTGGCATCAGCATTGTCTAGACAAGCAGGTCAGTCTGAGGAGAAAATACAAGAGAGCCATGAATCAGACTGAAAATCAGAAGACTATAAGACAGTCCCCAAACACCTCTCACTCATGGGAGCACCATGTTGGAAGCACTTGACTACTCTTGACACCTGAAGGTTGCTTCAGTTCTATTATTTTAGATGTCCCTTATGACAGAGCACAAAATTCTATGAAAAGCTCACAGAAATCATTTTGGTCTTAATCAGAGCCTGAATTAACTGATGTTAAAATTCAGACTTCTCTCTGAATTTAAACTCAAGTGAACTTTAATGCTGACCTCAAGAATCCCTATGCAACTGAAGGTATCCAAACATGAAACTGAAAAGTATTCATTGACTATCCAATCAAAAAAGCCTATCTTTTTAATGCCAGTGTTTTAATGAATATAGACTGAGCCTTTAACTATACTGCAGGAATATCAACAGCTAATTATTAGTAACAATGATATTTTTATGATAAAATAAAGTTTTGTACATACTTACCCGGCAGATATATACTTAGCTATAGTCTCCGACGTTCCCGACAGAAATTCAAATTTCGCGGCACATGCGACAGGTAGGTCAGTGATCTACCATACCCGCCGCTGGGTGGCGGGAATAGGAACCATTCCCGTTTTCTAATCAGATTTTCTTTTCCACCTGTCTCCTGAAGGGAGGCTGGGAGGGCCATGAATCGTATATATCTGCCGGGTAAGTATGTACAAAACTTTATTTTATGATAAAAATATCATTTTTGTACATGCAACTTACCCGTCAGATATATACTTAGCTGATTGGCACCCTTGGAGGAGGGCAAGAGACAGCTAATAACTAAAAAAAAAAAAAAATGGGAAACAACATATGTTGTAGGATATACAAAAAACCATGGTTCTTACCTGATTGGGCAGAAGACTTCATGGATACTGTCTATGAGTCTGCTTGCCTAAAGAGCTTCAGCGAGGAAGTGACCTATGACTGACAGCCCTTCTGGATTGTGTCAATGGGGGAAGACCCACTTACATGACAGAGCCTGTTATGGATCGTGTCAATGGGGATTAACCCACTTACATGACAGAGCCCTCTACCTGAATCATATCAATGGGGGCTATCCCTCTTACATGACAGAGCTACGTAATAATAATAAACTACAAGGAGCTAATAACCAAACCCGACCACCTGACCAAGCCTAACCTTGTTAGTGATACAAGATGAAAGAGAGAGTATCTCCAACACTCTCTTCTAGCCGACCGTAAAAACACAACCACGCATTAAAAGAACAACTAACTAGTTAGACTAAAAAGGATTAGCTTCAGCTCCTTGACCCAGCACCGAATCCACGGATACGTAAGCTCCTAGAGAGAAGCACTTCTCATACGTAACGCGAACATCTCTCAAATAATGAGAAGTGAACACCGAGTTACATCTCCAGTACGTAGAGTCCACAATAGACTGGAGGGACCAAGACTTGTGAAAAGCCAGAGAAGTAGCTATGGCTCTCACCTCATGAGCATTCACCCTCAGGAGCTGTAAGTGCTCGTCCTTGCAAGAAAGATGCGCCTCCTTGATAACATCTCTAATGAAGAAAGCCTGGGCGTTCTTAGAAATAGTTCTTGAAGGATCCTTGACTGAGCACCAAAGACTTTCAGTATTGCCCCCGAGCTGTTTCTTTCTCTCCAGATAACATCTAAGGCTTCTTACTGGACAGAGAGTGTGCTCCAGCTCTTGTCCTGATATAGTGGAGAGTCCTTTGACCTCAAAACTCCTAGGCCAAGGTTTGGAAGGGTTCTCATTCTTTGCTAAAAAGAGGGGCTTAAAGGAGCAGATTGCAGAGTCCTTTTTAAAGCCGACAGAACCTTCCAAAGCCTGTAATTCGCTCAATCTTTTAGCAGATGCAAGAGCAAAAAGAAACAACGATTTCCTGGCTAGACCCCTGAAAGAGGCAGATCGAGGAGGCTCAAATTTATTGGACATTAAGAATTTTAAGACCACGTCCAAATTCCAGCTGGGAGGTCTAGGGGACTTGTTTTTAGACGTTTCGAAAGACCTTATAAGGTCGTGAAGGTCCTTATTTTCAGAGATGTTAAGACCTCTGTGTCTAAAAACTGAGGAAAGCATGCTTCTATATCCCTTGATGGTGGAAACCACCAGATTACACTGTTCCCTTAGATAAATAAGGAAATCCGCGATATCCATTACAGAGGTACTGGAAGAGGACACTTTCTGAGCTCGGCACCATCTCCTAAAGACTTCCCACTTCGACTGGTAGAGGCGCAAGGTAGAGGATCTTCTGGCTCAGGTGATAGCCTTCGCAGCCTTGCGCGAAAATCCCTTCGCTCTAACCAGTCCTTCGACAGTCTGAAGGCAGTTAGGTTGAGAGCGGGGAGGTTCTTGTGATATCTGTCGAAGTGGGGCTGTTTGAGAAGATCGCTCCTGAGAGGGAGCGACCTGGGAAAGTCTATCATCCATTCCAGTACCTCTGTGAACCAGTCTCGAGATGGCCAAAATGGAGCGATCAGGGTGAGTTTGGTGCCCTTTGAGGAAGCGAACTTTCTTATCACCTCCCCTAGAATCTTGAACGGGGGAAAGGCATACCCGTCTAGACCTTCCCAATTTAGGAGAAGGCCGTCTATCGCTACTGCTCTGGGGTCCGAGATCGGGGAGCAGTAGTTCTCCAATCTCTTGTTCCAATGTGTGGCGAAGAGGTCGATACTGGGTCTCCCCCAAAGGAACCACAGCCTTTCGCAAATCTCTGGATGTAGAGACCATTCCGTGGGAAGCACCTGGTCTTTCCTTCTGAGCAGGTCCGCTCTCACATTCCTTTCTCCCTGAACGAACCTGGTGAGGAGAATGATGTTCCTCTCCTCCGCCCACATCAGAAGGCTCCTTGCTGCGACGTAAAGGGAGAAGGAGTGAGTCCCTCCTTGCTTTCTGATATAAGCCAGGGCTGTGGTGTTGTCGGAATTTACAAGCACTACCGACCCCTTGACTAGCCGTTCAAAGCGGACGAGTGCTAGATGTATGGCTACTAGTTCCTTCTTGTTGATGTGCCAGGACCTCTGTTCTGCTTCCCAGGAGCCTGACACTTCTTCCGAGCCTAGTGTTGCTCCCCAACCCGACTCCGATGCGTCTGAAAACAACACTAGGTGAGGGTTCGGCGGTTGAAGAGGGATTCCTCGACCCAGTTTCTGGGGGTCTAACCACCAACGGAGATGTTCTTTTACTTGGTCTGAAATCAGAAAGGAGTCTGACAACTCTTGGGACTTCCGATCCCAAGATTCATTCAGGAAGAACTGCAGAGGTCTTAGGTGCAGCCTTCCTAGAGAAACGAACTGTTCCAGCGAGGAAATGGTCCCCAGCAGACTCATCCATTCCCTCGCAGAACATCTGTCTTTCTCTAGAAAGTCTGTCACCTTTTGAAGGCAGCGTTCCCTTCTTTCCAGGGATGGAAACGCTTGAAAACCCCGAGAATCCATCAGAATCCCCAGGTAGACAATTTTCTGCTGAGGAATCATCTGGGACTTCTCGAGGTTTACTAGAAGTCCTAGAGACTGTACCAGTCTTAAGGTGCGAGATAGGTCCTCCAGACAACGGCTTCTCGAATTGGCACGAATCAGCCAATCGTCGAGATACAAGGAAATCCTTACCCCTTCTAAATGTAATCAATGAGCCACATTCTTGAGAATGGTCGTGAACACTTTGGGGGCTGTGGAAAGTCCGAAGCACAGAGCCCTGAACTGGAAGTTTCTTCCATTTACCATGAACCTTAGGAACTTCCTGGAGGAGGGATGGATGGGTACGTGGAAGTATGCATCCTGAAGGTCCAGGGACACCATCCAATCTCCTTGACGAAGAGACGACAGAACAGAGGACGTCGTCTCCATCGAGAACTTCTTGATGACATACGCGTTCAGGGAGCTCACATCCAACACCGGTCTCCACCCCCCCGGAGTTTTTGGCACTAGAAAAAGCCGATTGTAAAACCCCGGGGAATGAAGATCTTGAACAGGTTCTATGGCAGCCTTTGCTAGCATTTGATCGACGGCTAGCAGAAGGGCTTACCTTCGCACAGGATCCTTGTATCTCGCCGATAACTCCCTTGGAGTTGTTGTCAAGGGAGGTTTCGAGTTGAAGGGAATGAGGTAACCCTTCCTCAGCATAGAGAGGGACCATTCGTCCGCCCCCTTTTGTGCCCAGGCTTCGGCGAAGTTCAGAAGTCTGGCACCCACAGGCGTCTGGAGGACTTGTTTCTCACTTGGACTTCCTGGCTGGGAGTCCTGAAGGTCTTGTTCTTCTTTCAGGTCTACGCCTCCTGATAGACCTGGATCCTCGAAAGGGCTCCTGAAAAGGGGCCTTCTCCTTCTTTGCAAGGGGAGCTGCAGGTCTCATCCTTTTAGAAGATTGCGCCAGCAGATCCTGAGACGCTTTCTCCGACAACGAACGAGACACTTCTTTAACCGTCTCCTGTGGGAAAAGATGGCTTGACAGAGGAGCGTACAAGAGGGAGGACCTCTGGAGAGGAGAAACAGATTTGGAGAGAAAAGCACTGAATACGGATCTCTTCTTAAGTAAGCCAGTACCAAAAAGGGAAGCGATCTCCATAGAGCCGTCCTTGACAGCCTTGTCTAAGCAAGACAAAACGCTGCCGAGGTCCTCCATGCTGACCAAGTCCTCTTCAAGACACTTCTTCGCTAAGGCCCCTAGAGACCAGTCCATGAAGTTAAATACTTCGAGAACACGGAAAAGGCCCTTGAGGAAATGATCCAACTCGCATAAACCCCAAGAAGCCTAGGCCGAATTAAGCGAGAGCCTTCTCGAAGAATCCACCAGAGAGGAGAAGTCTGAACCAGCCGATGAGGGGAGAGCCAACCCCATCGGTTCCTTTGTCTCGTACCACATTCCCGCTCTGCCTGAAAGCCTGGAGGGAGGCAAGGAGAAGACTGTCTTGCCGGCATCCTTCTTTGAAGAGAGCCACTCTCCGAAGCCCTTAAGCGCCTTCTTCATCGAGATAGTCGGACGCATCTTAACCAAGGAGGACGACTTAGAAGCCTTGGTGCTCGAAAGCATGGAGCCAGGAGAAGGAGGAGAAGCAGGCTTGAGGGATTCTCCATACTCCTGAACAAGCAAAGCTGTTAACCTCTTGTAATCCGAAACACTAACATCCTTGGGGGATTCGTCCTCCGAAAAAACTTCCAGGCCTGCAGGAGGAGGAGAACGTTTGGAAGATGAAGGGCACTTGCCAGAAGAAGAGCGCCTAGAAGGAGGGGAGCCTTTGTCCACTGAAGAGCGTCGATCCGGGGAAAAGCGCCTGCTAGAAGACTGGCGCCTGACAGGAGAAGAGCCTCGAACGGTAGAGGAGCCCTTACTAGGAGAGGGGAGCCTACCAGAAGGGAGGGAGGCTGGGGAGGAGCTTCTACGAGATGACGAACGAGGCTTGCGTGAAGAGCGTTTCACTGGAGAGAGATCATCTTCAACAGGAGAAGACCGATGACGACGAGGCCGCGAGCACCTGGGAGGAGAGGCGCTATCAGCCGATGAAGAGCGCCTAGGAGAGAAGCGCCTGCAAGGAGAGGAGCGCCTGGAAGGAGAGGAGCGCCTGCTACTGGAGGGGCGCTTAACTGGAGAAGAGCGCTTCACAGAGGAAGGAATTCTATTAGGAGAACGTAGTCCAGGTGAAGATCGCTTGCAAACTGAAGGAAGCTTGCTGGGAGAAAGGTGTTTCTTGGAGGACTTGACAGGCGGAGAGACATCCTTCCTACGAGAAGAGCTCTTGGTCAAAGAGCTAGCAAGCGCAGAGAGCTGAGCCTGGAGGCCAACCAGGATCTGCTTGGTGGACTCCTGACCCCCCGAAGAAGAGGAGGGAGATCTTCGAGTTCTCTTCTTCGCAATGGGAGAACCCTCAGGGAAGCGTTCAGGGCTGGAATCCAATGCGTCGCCTCTCGTGGCCTTCCAAGTCCTCTTCAAAGGGCGCGACTCCTCGGCCGAACTCCAACCACGCTTGGGCGAAGAGGAAGCAGAAGACGAGAAATACTTCTTCAAGATCCCTTTCCTACGGCGATCTAAGGCAGCCTGGGACGCGTCAACAGGCGCTGCCGAAGGGACGCCTGACTGTTGGGAATGCTCTTCATCCCCCTTGCGGCTGTCGACATTCCTCCTCCACTGGGTCTGGGAGTTTGGAAGAGGTCTAGGCCTAGGAGCGATGCGGAGCCGGTCAGACGCCCCCTCCACTACACTGGGGACACTACACACATCACTATCACTTTTTCCTTTCTTCTCCTCCAAAGCACGCATCTGCAACTGCATCTTGCGGATCGTGGCTTTCATGGCAGCCATCTCCGACGACGAATCCGCAGGTTCGACGAAGGGTGAAGGAGCTGAAACAACAGGAGTGACAGGCGAATCTGGAAGAGTGTTAGGTTCTAATTCTACTTCTTTAGAAAGAGACCTACTCGAGCTCCTAGAAGAAGCCTTCCTAACTCTATCCTTCTCCAGCTTGCGTACATAAGAGCTCAAAGCCTTCCATTCCAGATCAGTGAGATTCTCGCATTCAACACAAGTGTTATCAAACGAGCAATCATTCCCCCTACATCTCGAACACACAGTATGAGGATCTACCGAAGCTTTCGGTAGTCTCACCTTACAATCAGACATACACACACGAAACACTGGTGCAACACTCTGATCAGACATTCTTACAGAAAAATCCAAAGCCAAAATCAAAATCAAACCACAAAAGCGTATGCCAAGCCAAAGATCCAATACGTCACCAAAGGTCAGTCCAAAATAATCCTCAGCGAGCGAAAAATGAAAATCAAAGCAGGAGGAACCAACAACAGATGTTGCCGGAACCAGCGACAGAGAAAATCTGATTAGAAAACGGGAATGGTTCCTATTCCCGCCACCCAGCGGCGGGTATGGTAGATCACCTGACCTACCCATCGCGTGTGCCGCGAAATTTGAATTTCTGTCGGGAACGTCGGAGACTATAGCTAAGTATATATCTGACGGGTAAGTTGCATGTACAAAAATTCTATTTCTGAAAAAGATACTCACCTGACAAGTGTCCTGTCATCAATTGTAGCTAGCATTAGCTTCTTCACATCTCCCACCTTACATCCACAATGAGATGATGCTCGTTCCCTGTAGAGAGAATAATAGACATACCTGAGTTTCTTGAACAAAAGACTGAAGTAATTATAACTCTTGATACTGAAAACAAAAGTGCTCCAATATCTTGACCCCTAAGTTCAATGAAAAAATGACAAACAGCAATGGATCTTGCAAATTTCCCTTCCTGAACCTCTTTTCAGTGTTCTTCAAATTCAAACTCTCTGAAGAAGCACTTCTGCTGACAGCATATGAAGTGTATACATTAATGCAACAATAATTTCTCTTCTAACTGAGTGAATGTTGATCTTTTTGTAAGATGGAATTTTAATGGAATAAGTAGTTGAATTTCTGAAAACATCTCTTTAAACAACCATTGGAAAAAAAACTTCTTAAAACAGCATGAAAAATCAGGGGAAATGAAGAGCATGAATTCATCCTATGCCATTTGTAGCTATGATTTGACTCAAGGAAATGCTTTCATACACCTATGTCATGTCAACCAGCGACTGAAGGAAGGTAAAATGTCGGAGGCCCTTTGTAGGATGAAGAGTACCTTTGTTGTGGGGACATGTGATAACTTCATTCCAAAGCAGATGGTGATGGCTCCACTCGGACCGTCCAAGGGTATCGTCAGTCTCTGGGAGTCATCTGAAAATTTATAATTGATATAATGAAATGTATTTCTGGACACATTTTTCTAATTTATATATAGAATACTCTTTTGCATTATTCTTTTACAGTTAGTTAGAACCTCAAGACACTGAACCACTGTAACACCAATTTCCATATGGGTGATATGACTTACATTGTATCTGCTTATAAAGTGCAAGAATTTGTATCTTGTAATCATATTAATCATCATTAATACTGTAGTCCTGTGCCATTAAAACCATTATACCTCAGCCTGCACTTCATTCTAAACCTGGGTCATATGTAGCAGCAATGGCAGGCTGAGCATTGTGGCCACATCATTCTGTATCCTAGGCCATCAAATGAAGTTACACAGAAGCAAGAGCGGAGGAAAAAGGCAAAGAAATTTCGGCCATTAAACAGAATTATTACTGATAGTACAGACCTTCTCCTCTTTCAGGCTTGTGGTACTAAATGCAATTTCTTAAGGAGGCATCTTAGGCTCACTGTTACATCAACTGATCATTGAACACATCTACTCCAGACTATCACCAAACTGATTCCTTCTAATTACAATCTACAGAGTCCAATTAGCATTGGCATGTTAAAAAATAGGTATAAATAGGTGTGGGTTATGGGACTCATTCACCCACTTTGGCTTGAAGATCAATTTGGTACAGTATTTTGCATCATTTTTGGTCTCTTCCTATAAACTGGTACTCACACACATGCCTATAGTACAAAACACAAACTACATTATAAGCAGTAATCCTGTAATGACAGCAGATGAAGAAATAAGCTCTCAGTCGAACTGCATAAATTACAGAGTACCAGTCTTTAGGACGAGACAAAAATTATGCAAAGTACCAGACCAAATTCATCTTCAAACCAAAGTGCACTGCATTAAACGAGTGTCAGCAAGAGTACAGTGAAAGTGGAAGGTGGTAAGCAATTAAAGAAGGCATACATAGGGCAGAAGTAGTCATGTCAGATGTGGCATTGTGGAGAGGGCAAGAGAAAGAAAGAAAGGGAGATCCGCAGACAAGGAGAATTAAGGCAAATGACGAAAAGGACATGAGCAACTGATTTGGAATTAAAACCAAACACCAATAGATGCCCAAGCAAGTCCATCTGGTAAGAAGACCTTGCACAACTTTGCTAGAAACTAATCTGTACCTTGACCAATCCTGCACACTGAGACCAGTCAAGTGACCTGATAATGTGACTAATGATATCGGTCAAAAGAACCAGAGGTAATGGATATGGCTACATGCCAAACACAACAACAGGAGGTTCACGGAAACCAAGAACCATATTGGAAACGATCTGTATGCTGGATGACACCAGACACATATACCTGAGGACCACGCAAATCACCAGCAACTATATTTACAATAACAGTCAATAGTAACCAGCAACACCAGCCTCAGCAAATGTTGCAACATGGCACAAGCAACAAGGAAGAGCTTGGAGGAAGTGAATACACACCTACTGTACTTTTCCCCATCCCAACCAGAGTAAAGCAGTCTAAGCAATATGCTAAACTTACATACACCATGTTGGGGAGAAATGGAGATTGTATCAGACCAATTGGTGATGTCAGGATTCCCCCTAGCTGCTGAGGTGTCAGGGATGAAAGGGGAAAGAGTCTATGCTACCAATGTTGATGACAAAAGCGAAGACTACCACTGACATGCTCCTACAAGAAAGGTTGCCTAGACCATTCCCACTAAAAGGGATCAGCGAGTGGGACAAAAAAAGAAATGCAAGTAAAGGAAATCGTGTCTTCACTCCAACCCACCTTGACCCACAAAATTCCACTGACACTTAAATAATTCAAAGCTTACATCAACAGAGCCACATTGGATTTTTAAAGATACACCAATGAACTGGAAACAGAGGAATGAGGAAGATGCAGTCCTACTGCACTGGCAACATGTGTTGCTCCAAAGACACACTTTTCAGAGGAAGACTTTGCAATATATGCCACATGAGATAGGAGCCTGTCACACAGCCATGATTTTAATAGCAGTAACGGATCTAAATTTACCACAACAATGTCAGCCAACGCTGAGAGGTCAGCAAATGCCAATACTGACAGGTACCATGCACGTGAACCATTTCAATGACTGGATACCAAGAATAAGCTAAGTTGGTCACAAGAACTAGTGGTACACTATACAGACACAAGCAGTGTGTAAGTAAGTGTAAGCGTCATACACAACAACAGGAAGTTTATACAATCCAAGAATCAGAGTGGACTGGAATTGTCTGAGTGGTACCAACCGCATGCACTTGTGGACTGGCACGATGCAGAGGCAACTAAAGTTACAGTTACTGTGAATAGTATCGAGAGCAACCTGGAGCAAGTAAGGGACCATAGATGTAGAACCACCAATCCTCATCCCAGCCATTGTACCAGGAGTGCAGTGTGTAGGTCTAAGGAACCTCCTGGAACTTCAATGCATCACCCAGGTGCAAGGGGAGAAATTGAATGAGTCACAGGTGAAGTCAGGATTCAGTTACTTGCAAAGGTGTCAGGAGAAAATGGGGGAAAACTTCCCACTAATGAAACTGGCATAATAAGACTGCCATCAGCACACTCCTACAGGAGACTTCACTCCTGACAAAAAAGACACAGCGTGCACCAAAAGTATACTGTAGTAACGCAATACAGAAGCTGAATTTTTATGAAATGCAAGCCTGAAGTCTTCGTGACCAGAAAGTTCAAGGTTAAAATAATCCCCATTAAAGGATATTGCATTCTTCATCTATAAAACAGAAGCCTTTTTACAAAAATGCATAACTACATTAATGAAAAGAAAAAGAAAAACCAGAGACCTCACATATGCAAGACCTGTATCAAGGCTACAGGCTTATTCCAATACAGGCAAAAACCTACATAATCTTCCAAATTCCTCATTCTCATATCCCTGGCATACAGGGCACAAAACACACACACACACACAAAAGCATATAAGAAAGAAGCAGCTTCACAGCCAATGTTAAGGGTAGCAATGGAGACACAGAGGCTCAACAATGGCCAAAGAAAAAGTGAGGCTATTGCTGATGGATATTCCAGTCATAAAATGTTTATATTCTTGTAAGAACAAAGAAAATTCTGCCACAAACCTTCCCTGCTGCTAACTAATGTTATGTCCTTATAATTCTTCAGAGGTGCTTCTAAAACTTTGCTCTCTACAGTGAGACAATGAAGACTGTCTGTCAGTAGAAAGCTAAGGAGAAGTTACCAATGACTAACAAGTGAGAGGTCAGTCAAAATCAGCAAAGGAAGGCCATCAAGCCAGCCATTACTGAGGTGCTTTACTCCTCAGGAATATGGATCAGTCTGACAGAGTCAAAGTGTCAGCAGTAATTGTTATCAACCTCTCATTACATGAAGTAACGCATAAGTCGAGTACCTACAATAAAAAGGCAACAGTCAAACTTCTTACCTGTATTGGTGTATTGAGGTTCTGGTTTAAAACTATAGAGTGAAAAGCAATCCTATGGCAGTGATGTATCTCATTCTATTTGTGAAACAACACACATTCTTCAAGAATTGTCGACTAAAGACACTATGGAACCTCTATCCAAAACTATCAGTAATAGTATGTCCTCAAATTAAATTACTATTATTGTTACTTTATAAAGTACTCAAGAAATCACAAAGACAATACAGTACAGTGTGTACATTATCTCAACAGGAAGCCAGAAACAAGCTCCATTATGTAAAAGACTACATGCTGTGCATACCAGACCCTGCTGCCTGGTACAGCAACAAGAAAAAATATTCACTAGTGAAGAGGCCATTTGTGCAGTGTTTGATGTTACCAAGACTGCAGTTATAATAAAAAAACCTGAAGAAAGAGAATGGATCATCAGAGAGAGGTCTGAGAACTGAAAAGGAAAGTGTCTGAGATGGAAACTCTGACAGTACCTGAATGGACTAGTGCTCCACATGACTACAACGCCACACAAACTCTGATCATCTTAAGGTGGAACTCACAACTGACAAGCTCACAAGCATCAGGACATAATTATCCAGTCCTATGTAGACAAGAGGAAACTTGTGGGAATGAAATAAAATAAGGTTGGATCTAACCAAAGGCTGCAAGCAGATCACAGTACAATACTGTACATGCTTTATGAGTATCCAAAATCCTCGTACACAACACCTAATGGCTGGTAAAATTTCATCAAAATGATGTACAGTGTGTGTTACAGCAAGCTTTCCCTGAACACCTCAACAGAACAGTCCCAGAGAAACATCATCTCCTTGGAAATAAGTATTATTGTAAGAAACTGAGAGAAAAAAAATTGCCAAGATACAAGAGATATTCAAGAGCACTACCAAAGGAACTCCAGACAAGATATCCCAGGTGATGCTGAAAGCACCATGAAAAACAACTCCCTCTTGCTGATCAATCAGAAACTGAAGGAGATTAAGATTGGCATCCAGTACTCACCTGACAAAGTTTACATGCAAGAGCCTTATTTTAACTATCCCTGCAGAACTAATATCTTGATTCATATCCACCGTCAAGGCTGTCTTCATGTACCTAAATAAAACAAAAAGACATTGCAATTACTATACAGTATTTGCTTCTGTGAGTACTGTATACTGGCTAACAGGAAGCAAGGGTCTAGATTTTTTCAAAACAACAGTAAATATTTTATGTATGGGTAAAGTGATCTTAAAAATAAAAGGGAAAAGCAAGGTTAGTAGAAAATTATTGATGTCCCTGAAAAGGCAGAAAGTTCCCAAGGCAAAAGGATGTGAAAAGAACTCATGAGCAGTTTAACACCATAAACACATTGTCTTAGAAATCAAGAGGGTACCAGAAAGACTCAACGACCAAGTAACAGTGCCATGACACAAGATCTAGGGAGCAGACAGTGGTAGGAATCTCAAATGAAACTGAAAAATCAACAAAAGCATGCACAAGAGCAGAATCCTGGAAGCTGATGTCTGTAGCAGGTGACCCAGTGATAACAAGAGAAGCAGAAGAAGAAGAAGAGGTTACTGTAAGTAAACCAAAGCTCACAGTGACTGGAAGGGAAGCAGAGCAAAAAGTGTGATCAGGAAAGAGGTACCTTATATGGGTCAACCCAGTACTGTACTCTGTATATACTATACTGTACTTTCATTTTAGGTGTGTCTTGCTGGTTGCTGGATGGTTTTCAGGTTTCTCTAAAAAAAGTCTTTAAAGTTTCAATTTGCACCTAAATGATACAGATGAAAACTCTTATAACATGGAAACATTTTTCACTGGCATATATTGATGCCACACTATTCACCAAGCTCAACTACACAAAAATGATAGTAAAACTGATGTCAAAATTACTCTGGGAAAATACATGGATTAAATGGCACTAGAATTTGTAATATCCTACCACTATGTATGGATGACCAACTTATTCATTTACCCAATGAGATTTAATCTTAAGCTGGCCTACCTACAGTCCTGGACATTTTGTTTTCTTGAGAACTTCAAGTGTGTTCTTCTTAGAGTCAAGTTGTGCACATCTCAAAGATTCACACTGTATGTCACCCAGTTTAATATTCCTTCTTATACCTAAGAAGGAATATTAAACTATTTAAGTTCACAGTTGGTGCTGATGCGTTTTTATTTTCTTTCTCTGCACTGGGCTGCTTTTCTACTGGAGCTCTTGGGCTTTCAGAATAATAATAATAATAATAATAATAATAATTTCCCATATATGGCATCCACAGCATTACAGCAATATCAATAGTCTCCTCACAGCAATTCGGAACTAGATTCAGGTTTGGGAGTCAACATAACTGCCCTGTAGAGTACTACATTAGGTGCTTTGCATATAATTCAGGTTGACTAATATTCAAAAATATGCCCCAGCTCCCTTTCTACTCTTGATTATGTGTAAAGCAAAAATCAATATGGTACTTCATGCACTTTAAAATTCAGTATGCACTCTTTTTACAGTTGAAATCCTAATGTAAAATTCAAAACGTAAATAAAAACAAAAACAAAATTTCAAAAGTAAATTCTGTTTCATAAACATAAACCTCTCATTTTGTTTACAATATTGCAGCAAGACCCAACAGCATCAAATACCCAAACCTCCAATAAGGTTTCCATGTAATAATTTTAATCATATATCTGTTGGTTAGCATTATACTAATGCCAATCTGGGCTTGCATAAAGCACAGCAAACTTTACAGCAAGACCAGAATAACAACTTCCAAATGCACAGCAGTCTCAGGGACAGAGGCAGAGGAAGTCCCCTGCAGGACTGGCTGGACCTTCAGCAACTCTCCTTCCCACAAACCACAGAATTCCCTTCATCCAAGACCCTGCCTGCAGCAGGCTGTGACCTCAGAAATCAAGTGGGAGGTCTGGGTTCACACTGAGAACGTGTGTGCCTTTCACCCTAAAAAAAAGTATCTGCAGAAGTAGCCGAGGTTTGGTAATTATCAATTTACCTGGAAATTTGGTGCTAACTTGAGCACCAGCACCTTGGGGATGACTGTTAAAATATAAGAAAGACTTTAAATTTCATAAACACAAACAAAAGTCATAAAATGTAAACAAAATCATAAGAAAATGGAATTAAATATTACAGTTGCTGACTGGTGGGAACCAGGCTGCAGTAGTCTCGAGTTTTGATGAGCAATATTTTGACCTGGTACTGTATATGATGTCCTTACCAAGGTTCAGAGGGCTAATGACTGAGCTGCAATTGGGAAACAATGGATGGGGACCTTTTGCACTCCTCACTACAGCTCCCCAGAGTTCAGTGGGTCACCTTTCCAACACAGTTGCGAGCACACTAACCTACATTGGATTGTCCTCTCTTTTATGACTCGTTAGCCTAGGCTATTTAAAGTTCCTTTCGTTTTAATGTTCTTATGGAAGTTGCTTTTTCCTTAGGACTTCTTCACTCTCGCAAGAAATGCTTCAAAATCAGTCTTTAAGGACACAATGGTTTCTGATTCCTGGTTCCTAAGATGCCTTATTTATTTAGCTTTAATCTCGTCTCTACCTCGGAAGGAAGGTTTGTTTATGTTTGGGGGGAGGGGCGATAACGAGCCTAAAATACAAGTAAAAATATTAAAATAAATATTCATAAAAAATAATGACGTTATTAATTTTCTCGAAAACATTAAGAGAAATATATATATCTAATATATAAAAATGAATGTATCGGTTATATAAGCTATTTACCGGTTACGTAAATAAAAAAAATATAATATAAAATTCCATTTCTCATCTCCAAATTATTAGTTTACATTATTTTATATTTTATTTTTAGATTAAAACGTCTATTAATCGACAACTCTATTAAACAGTTACGTGACATTGTGGTAACTAATTTTAGGCTTGTGTCCTCAAGGAAATTGACAGGGCCAGCGAAGCCATAGGCACCTTTGGGCACTTTAAGTGACTAAACAAACAATCAAAAAACAAATAAAGACTAACTGACAACTCTGTATGTTTAAACAAACCTCTACCATTCAATTTTACGTAAACAATAACAAATTTCAACGATTTAACATAAGATATTGATTACGAAAACATTCTTGCTTTCTCTCGTCCTATATACTGTTCTCTGTGTTTGCTAAAATTGCCAAAATAAATAATTTTAAAACCACTGCTAAGCAACCATTACATTTCAGGCATTTCACAGCATATAGCTATTGTCTAAACTTTAAATAAACTGCATATGGAAAACATTTATTTAAAAATACTTAATGATATGTAAAAATATATTTAATGATATAAAAATCCATTATTAATGGAGATTTTTTAATAAAAGCTTAAAATTTGAGAGATATTTTTCTTTAAAGGCAGGCAATCTCTGAAAAGTGACATAAAATTCTAAGCAAAACACCAAATCATATTTGAAAATTTAATAACTAAACAATTTATGGACACCAAATCAAATAGAACCAAGTATTAATAAAAATTCAGTCCCAAAAACTGAGATTTTGCCGTAAAACTAAAATATTTCTGCGATATTTTGTCGAGTCGTCTTGTAAAAAATAATCCTGACATCATCTGCAGGGAGATTGAATCAAAAGTATAAATAAAATAATATTGAATTCGTCAGATATAAAATTAAATAAATTTGGGATTACATTTATATTATGCGAGTGCAAAATTATATTTATAGTGACATAAATGGGTCAGGACTACATGATTTAAAAGATTTATGTGAAATAATGGTATACGTCGCAACTGGCAATCATGTAGAATATTGTTATGTTTGATGACGATTTAAAGACAGCTGGGTCAAATTAAACTCTGTTCAATTAATCATTTTAATTATTAATATAAATCATAACTCATTGGCTATCAAAGCAATTAATGGAGTCACGAATATTAGTTAGATAATTATTGATAACATAACTAATAGCAACTTATGCAACTCACGTAGCCTAACTCGAATGCTTTTGATGTATGATAATTCAACGCTGAAACCTTTCACTCTAACCCACATGAAATCGAAACCATACAAAAGTTTCTTTATAAAAATTGTAAAAATAAATGTTTTATATAATATTTTAAAGATTTGATTTTATTATTCTAATAATTATTGTATGCCTGTTCGCTTCTGAAATTTTGTCTGCCGATCTTTTTTTTTTTTTTTAAGGGTTATTGTCTTTTACACTAAAAAAACCTAAAAAAACAAATCTATTCAATATTTTTATCACAAAAAATATTTATATTAAATATTTTCCTAAATAGGAAAATTATATATATATATATATATATATATAATATATATAATATATATATATATATATATATATATATATATTATATATATATATATATATATGATATGGCAAAGCAAAGAAGTGACTTGTGGTAAATGAGAGAGAGAGAGAGAGAGAGAGAGAGAGAGAGAGAGAGAGAGAGAGAGAGAGAGAGAGAGAGAGAGAGAGGTTGTATCTCTTGAAATAAAACTGAACTGTTTATTGAATGTGGATGGGAGATGGAAGATGGCGGATGATGCACAGTGGATGGGGGTTACATGGTGGAGATGGCAGTTGGGGGAAAAAGATGGGGGGATGGTTCATGAGGAAAAAATATGGGGGATGGTGCATGGCAGAAAAAGATGGAGGATGGTGGATGGAGGAAAACGATTGGAGATGGTGCATGGGGGAAAAGATGAGATGGTGCATTGGGGGAAAAAGATGGGGGATGGTGAATGGAGAAAAAAAATGGGAGATGTTGCACGGGGAAAAAGATGTGGATGGTGCATGGGAGAAAAAGATGGGGATGGTGAATAGGGGAAAAAGATGGGGATGGTGCTTGGGGGAAAAAGATGAGTATGGTGAATGGGAGAAAAAGATGGGGATGGTGCATTGGGGAAAAATATGAGGATGGTGAATGGGTGAAAAAAGATGGGAGATGGTGCATGGGGTAAAAAGATGGGGGGACAGTGCATGGGGGAAAAGATGGGGATGGTGCATGGGGGAAAAAGATGGGGATGGTGCATGGGGGAAAAGATGGGGGATTTTTCCATGGGGAAAAAGATGGGGATGGTGAATGGGGGGAAAAGATGGGGGATGGTCCATAGGGGGAAAAAGATGGGGGACAGTGCATGGGGGAAAAAGATGGGGATGGTGAATGGGGGAAAAGATGGGAGATGGTGCATGGGGGAAAAAGATGGGGATGGTGTATGGGGAAAAAAGATGGGGGACGGTGCATGGGGGAAAAAGATGGGGGATGGTGCATGAGGGGAAAAAGATGGGGGAAAAAAGATGGGGGAAAAAGATGGGGGAAAAAGATGGGGGAAAAAGATAGGGGAAAAAGATGGGGGATGTTGCATGGGGGAAAAGGATGGGGGATGGTGCATGGGGGAAAAAGATGGGGACATTGAATTTGGGAAAAAGATGGGAGACGGTACATAGGGGAAAAAGATGGGAAATGGTGCATGGGGGGAAAAGATGGGGGACAGTGAATTTGGGAAAAAGATGGGAAATGGTGCATGGGGGAAAAAGATGGGGAACTGAATTTGAGAAAAAGATGAGGATGGTGCACGGGGGGAAAAAGATGGGGATAGTGAATGGGGGATGATGGATAGCAGTTGGGAGATGGAAGATGGGGGATGGAGCATGTGGGATAATAATAATAATAATAATAATAATAATAATAATAATAATAATAATAATAATAATAATAATAATAATAATAATAAACCTTTGGTGGGTGTCAGTCAAAAAGCTCATTGTGTCAGCCCCCTTATATAGAGGCCTGGAGGTGGTCATGACATTGCCAGCCTACCTGAGAGTGACGCCTTGCACGATATCATATAGCGGTGAAAGAAGGACGCTGCATTATTAAACGCCTGCTATTCAGAGACACTTATTGCAAATGTACTACAGCATACCAAAGGCTGTGGAAACATTGCAAAAGTCTTCAAAATATAGGGAAACAGACCCCTAACCCTCTGAGGTCTGTGTCAGAGAATTCTCGTCTTTATGTCTGAAGCTTAGAAGGTCGACTGTTGCCATTTTCAGTTTAAATCCGTTGCCCCTTGTAACTAAGCTCCCCCCCCCCCCCCAGGGCTTTTGCCTCAAAGAGCTGGATTCCAGTTTGACTTATGGCGTCTTATTTTTTTAAAATAGTCCAATTTCCACTCCAGGCTCTCTCTCTCTCTCTCTCTCTCTCTCTCTCTCTCTCTCTCTCTCTCTCTCTCTCTCTCTCTCTGCCTTATTCGTGCTTTTACTAATCTTCATTTGTTTTAGAATCAAACTTTTTATAAAAATAATAATAACTAAGCTTCATTATGGCATTACGTGTCAATATAGCAGTTATGACTACGGTTTTCCAGTCCATAAAAGAAGGGGGGGGGTGGTGATTAGAAGGGATTACAGAGGGGAGCGGAGGTCCCTCTCAGATTTACCTAGCAACCTACTTCCGAGACTTCAAGGTCGCTCCTTTTTGACAGCTAAAACCTCTGAGGAAAAAGTGCCAAGTACCGCCATAAAACATAAAAAGTTTTTTATCTAGATTAGAAAAGACATATAGTGATTGACTGATTGTCTTAGCACCCAACAGTAGTATGGCGTCGCAACAGAAGCCTTTACGAATGAATGGCCCCTGTAGGAAGTGTGGGAACAAAAACACAAACTGGCAACTCTTCTGTTCACTACGATTTGTTCCCCGGCTTGTATGGAGGTGATGACGTCACTCCCATAGTACACCAGGCTTCATTCAGTGCCTAGACACGCATTGGCACGGCGGCCTGTGTATGTGTGAACATGTGCGTGTGTGTGAACGTGTGTGTGTGTATGTATGTAAGCGTAGTAGGGAGGAAGACACAGTAATAAGAATGACGAGAGAGAGCAGTGCTTGCTTGACCAAGCATAGCAACACAGTGATGTTTTGGTTACCAAAGGCGTAATCCCCTTCTTTCTATTGATTCTCTCCGAGTATACTCACTAAAATTCTTTCTGTCTATCTATCTACTGTCTGTTATCTATCTTCCTATCTATCTATCTATCACATTTATAGAAGGAAATAATAGAGAAATAACTTGCTAAATGATTAAGAGAAGAAACTTCTCAGTATCGGAACTAAATAATAAATACCTTTCATCGATAGGACAGACGTCCCCGTTCAAGGGTCACATTCCTTCTCTCTCTCTCTCTCTCTCTCTCTCTCTCTCTCTCTCTCTCGTAACTATGCTCCTTTGAATGAGACTTACAATTATTTAAAAGAAACATGATACATGTATATATTTATGTGTGTGTTTGTATGAATCATTGAAAAAACTTCTCCAACTTTCTTCCCGGTTTCAAACTTGACCAAAGTATTTTCAAAGATGAATGAATGTTGTTCCAAGGGGGGAGAGAGAGAGAGAGAGAGAGAGAGAGAGAGAGAGAGAGAGAGAGAGAGAGAGAGAGAGAGATGACTTACTGCTTTCTGAACTGTGCATAAAACGAATAATGGCTCTTCAGCCGATATAAAATTCGCGACAACCAGATGCAATGTGAGAACAACGTGTGGCTGCTACTGTGTATAATCTGTCTTCTAACACTCCAAGATCTCCACTGCTTGGGTAAGGAGGAGGCCAGGTTGTGCAAGCAGTGTTAAGGGTATCTTTTCCTTCATCTCATGTCACTGCAGTCACTGCTTTTGGGAATAATAATAATAATAATAATAATAATAATAATAATAATAATAATAATAATAATAATAATAATAATAATAATAATAATAATAATAATAATACATTTTATGGTTTTTGTGTTCAGGAATAAATTTTTTCTTTCAAGCACATTGACTGTAAGGCAACAGCGGAATTTGCTTCTGAATGTGTTTGTGCTTGTGTGTGTATACCAAAGAGGGGGAGTCAGTAGTGCTTGCTTGACCAAGCTTGGCAACCCAGTTTTGTTTTGGTTACCACACGTGCTGCCGACTCCTACTGATTCTGTCCAAGTATCTATACTCGCTATCATTCTCTCTATCTATCTATCCATCTACTATTTATTATCTATATTTCTATCTATCTATCTGTTTTGCTATCTAACTAACTTGTTTACAAGAGAAACGATGAAGGAGTATCTTAATAATTGACTGAAAGCAGAAACAATGTCTCGAGAAGCAGACTGAATAATTAATTAACAGTTTCCATCGATGGGACAGAAGAAGAAGAAGAAGAAGAAGAAGAAGACGCAGCTGGTGGGAGGAAGGGAGGGACAAAGGGGCTTCTGGAATTCCTTCTTCTTCGCCTTCTTCAGTCCTTCTTGTGTCTTGGGTGACAGAGTGGCATCGCCTCTTCTGTCTGTCTGGGGACGTCGTGTCTTTATTAGTGACTCCCGTGACGGTAAACATTAAGTGAGAAGATGAGAAGAAGAAGAACTATGGTAAGTGTTTGGTTCTCATTTGCTTTATATATATATATATATATATATATATATATATATATATATATATATATATATATATATATATATATATATATATATATATATATATATATATATATATATATATATATATATACATACATACATACATACATACATACATACGTATAATTGAACTCTTCACATGATTGCTCGAAGAAGTTCCTAAGATGCTGAGAGATGTCTATCTTGGAAATCATTTCCTTCCTTCTTGTGTCCACAGAAGATCTCAGACTGACTGTTTGTACTTCCTCCATAGTCATCAGGACAGACTCACAAATGGACGAAAACTCATGAGAAAACATCAAGAGCAGGGGAGGGTGGGGGTTGGGGAAAGGGGTGGAAGGGTCGGGTCAGGTCAGGTCAGGTCAGGGTCAGTACCTGGAGTGAGGGAGGGGGAGGGGAGGGAGGGAGGGAGGGCCACTCAGATTCGGGACATTTCCGATTCCGAAAAAGCCTCTGAGAAATAGAATGCTGATTCCCCTCCGTCCTTTTGTCCACTTCCAGAATTCTTCTTCCTCCTCCATTCAAGGACACTTGGAGATCCTGAGGACATATTTGTGGTGCCAAAAGAGCAGACCAAAATCTAGGTAGGGGTCTATCTGGGGCTTCGTGGCCCTAGTGGGAGGAGGAGGAGGAGGAGGAGATTCCTCTCTCAGCTACGGGACGTCGACAAAGTCCTTGGCCCCTTCTTCTTCCCACGTTCAATTTGCACCCTGTTTGACGCCATTACTCGTGAACAGTTTGAAAACACAATCCTACGTTTGTTGCAAATTGCAAAACTCGACCAGGTTTTAAGGGAATGTGGAATCTGGAGGCCCTGGCGGGGTTGTATCACCACTTTTGGGTGGTTGTGGGGCCCTGGGTGTGGTTTCCCCTTAACTGCACTCACGCATTGCAAATGGACGAAGATCAATGCCCACCCACATGCAACACCATCCCCAGACGACAGATCACCCTTTATTGAACCTGTCAGGTCAGTGTTCTCTTTGGAAGGTGATATATATATATATATATATATATATATATATATATATATATATATATATATATATATATATATATATATATATATATATATATATATATATATATATATATATATATATATATATATATATATATATATATATATATACCAAGGCCCATGACCCCCAAAAGGGGGATGGGGTCAGGTCATGTCATTTTCCAAAAGGGTGTCTTGAGACAGTCTCAGCTTTTACAGTTTCCTTCTTCTTCCAGCTTGGCCCTAACCACGAAGGGTGTGTGTGTGTGTTTGTAAGCGTACCAGTGAGGAAGACGCAGTAATAAGAATGACGGGAGCAATGCTTGCTTGACCAAGCATAGCAACACAGTGATGTTTTGGTTACCAAAGGCGTGTTCACCTTCTATTGATTCTCTCCGAGTATACTCGCCAAAATTCTTTCTGTCTATCTATCTACTGTCTGTTATCTATCCTCCAATCTATCTATCACTTTTAAAGAAGTAAGTAATAGAGATATAACTTGCTAAATGATTAAGAGAAGAAACTTCTCGATAACAGAATTGAATAAATAATAGTTTTCATCGATCTGACAGATGTCCCCGTTCAAGGGCCACATTCCTTCTCTCTCTCTCTCTTTCTCTCTCTCTCTCTCTCTCTCTCTCTCTCTCTCTCTCTCTCTCTCTCTCTCGTGTACCTACGTTCCTTTGAATGAGACTTACAATTATTTACGGAAACATGATATATGTATATATTTATGTATATATTTATGTTTCTTACCACGGTTCCAAACTCGACCAAAGTATCTTCACGGATGAATGAAAGTTGTTCCAAGGTAGAGAGAGAGAGAGAGAGACAGAGAGAGAGAGAGAGAGAGAGAGAGAGAGAGAGAGATGAATTACTGGTTTCTGAACCATGCGTAAAATAAATAACGGCTTTTTAAATGATATAGAATTCCCGACAACCAGATGCCATGTGAGAACGACTTATGGCTGCTACTATGTACAGTCTGTCTTCTAACACTCCAAGATCTCCAC
This sequence comes from Macrobrachium rosenbergii, assembly GCA_039081455.1. Classification (NCBI taxonomy): domain Eukaryota; kingdom Metazoa; phylum Arthropoda; class Malacostraca; order Decapoda; family Palaemonidae; genus Macrobrachium; species Macrobrachium rosenbergii. The sequence goes on along the minus strand of JANJGK010000665.1, from coordinate 163,276 downwards.
CACTTGGGTGAGGAGGAGGAGGCCAGATTGTGCAAGCAATGTTAGGGATATCTTTTCCTTTATCTCCTGTCACTGCAGTCACTGCTTTAGGGAATAATAATAATAATAATAATAATAATAATAATAATAATAATAATAATAATAATAATAATAATAATAATAATAATAATAATAGTTTTTATGGTGCTGTGTATGTAGGAATTTTTTTTTAAGCAATTTGACTGTAAGGCAACAATGGAATTTGCTTCTGAAAGTGTGTTTGTATGCGTGTGCATATGCGTGTGTGTGTATACCAAAGAGGGGGCTGTAACAGTGCTTGCTTGACCAAGCATAGCAACCCAGTTTTGTTTTGGTTACTACATGCACGTGGGCCCACTTTGTGGGAGGGAGGGACAAAGGGACTTCTGAAATTCCTTCTTCTTCACCTTCTTCAGTCCCTCTTGTATCGGGGGCAGGGTAAGAGAGTGTTAGTGATTCCCGTGACGGTAAACATTAAGTGAGAAGACGGGAAGAAGGAGAAGAAGAACTATGGTAAGTGTTTGGCTCTTATTTGCTTGATATATATATATATATATATATATATATATATATATATATATATATATATATATATATATATATTATATATATATATATATATATATATATATATATATATATATATTATTTTTTTTTAACTTCCATCTGGGTAAGTTGTAACAGCCTTTTACTTGTTCTTTTAGGATAGGTTTTAGTAATTTTATTCTGAACATTTTATTGTAATTGTAATTCTAATT
>JANJGK010000665.1:157500-160000 GCA_039081455.1 Macrobrachium rosenbergii | reverse complement strand
CTTCCAAGTCAGAATGATAATATCGTTAATACCGGTGGGACATCACTAATAAGCTTCTAGTATCATTTGACGTGACTGGGTCTCTCTGCATTTTCGAGACGAGAAGAAGAACTATGGATAGTGTCTGGCTCTCACTGGCTTCATTTATATATATATATATATATATATATATATATATATATATATATATATATATATATATATATATATATATATATATGATTATTATCACTTTTGTACGTGATTCATTTATCACACATTACCACAGGTGAAAAATAAGAAACAGGGTGTAGGTCCTGACCGGTTTCGACTTTATTTCCAAGCCATTGACGAAGGACTGATACAGAGTGTGAGAAGTCACAAATATATATACTACAAGAACAGTACTGACGAACATACACAACCGTTAGGGGACTCCATATCCCCACTCAGGCAGTACTGTTCTTGTAGTATATATATTTGTGACTTCTCACACTCTGTATCAGTCCTTCGTCAATGGCTTGGAAATAAAGTCGAAACCGGTTAGGACCTACACCCCGTTTCTTATTTTTCACCTGTGGTAATGTGTGATATATATATATATATATATATATATATATATATATATATATATATATATATATATATATATATATATATATATATATATATATATATACTGTCTATAAATGAAATATAAAAGTACTCTGCCATACCTCTCAGAATGCGAGAGAAGACCTACAATGAAGAGCAAGTGACAAAACGAGGCTCATCATAGCTTTCGGCCATCTGCAGTGGACTTGATCACTGCAATGGAGGACAAGAGACAACTCGGGAAACAGAGTAAAGCAGGAAGACCCTTAAGGGCCCAATAACCTGTTTAACAATTTTACTGTTTCCAATGATTGTTTATCTATTATATATATTGTTTCCCTGCTTTGTTTTGGTTCCTGAGTGCTCTGTCATGCTCCATTGCAGTGATCAAGTCCACAGAAGTTTGACAAAAACTGTAATAAGCTTTGTGAGTATATATTTTCAGTACGTTTTGTAACATGCATCTCATGTGGACCTTACCTCACACACACACACACACACACACACACACACACACAATTTATCTATCTATATGTACAGTAGTACCCACAGAAATTTGATCAGGGGGCCTCTTTTCAGTGTTACCCAGTCTCTCTCCCCGCAAACTGATGAAGACCCAGCCACACCTAGGAAAGTTGTACCGCCAAATTACAGATTTAAATACAGTTTTATTTTCAGATATTATTACAAATGAAGCAAAATTAATTTTGCAATAAAAAATATACCACTATTATTAGTGAATGCTTCAAAAATCAAAATGGTATTGAATAAGATCTTTCTTTCGAAATCTTATAAATCCTGAAGTGCCTTTGATTAATCTCAGATTATCATGAAAGACAAACTATTTAACTACAATATGACCTTTCTTGAAAGTATATCGGTAACAGAAGGAGAAATAATATCCTGATGATTTTCTGATAAGGCACTGAATTTATAACTGGCTCTGAAGACCATTCATCCAGTCGATCTTGTCCCAATGCTGCTCTTCTGTAGCTCTTCAGGAGACAGAGGGCAGAGAAGAAAAGCTCCTCCGGCAGGTGCAGAAGAAACAGACTATGACGCAAATATTTGTAACAGCCTTCTATTTACTGGATCATCTTCAGAACACCTTTCTCAAGTCTCACTCACTGACAACAGGGGAGAGAGAGAGAGAGAGAGAGAGAGAGAGAGAGAGAGAGAGTCCTTTTCAACTGTATCCCACCTTCCTCTCCAAAGTCTGTGTTCAACTTCATATTCCTCAGCATCGGTTATATGGTCAAGCCTAATTTTTATACATAAACATTGCAGGAACCAAGTCTCGGAGTTTGTTGCGACTGAAATGACTTGGCATCAGCGAGCACAAGGACTTAGCAACCCTGTGATAGTTAGCAAATCTGTCATGAAACTGAGCAATGACAAAATTCAAAAATGGCAAAAAAATGGTTCGCTTTTAATATTCCTCTACAATACTCACTTTGTCAATACAGTACAGGGCTCAGCCGCTTAGGCTGTCATTTCTAGAGTCTCCTGCAAAGACTCTCTCTCTCTCTCTCAATACAGCACCTCCGTCTTTCCAAGCAGTCTAAGAGCGCTAAGGTATTCACGACAGACAAGAACGAACCAAGCAGCAAGGCCCACCAATCAAAAGCAGCCCCCACTGAGATCCTTAGTGGAGAGGCAGTCTCAAGGGAAGGGAGGAGCGTCCGTGCAGCAGGGCAGGACGTCTCTTGGGGAGTGGAACCTTCCACTGCATGCAAGACATTGCAGGGACGGTGTCGTGGCGACTACAAGCAGTTATAAAGTGACATCATACGAAAGGAAACTTAAAAATGGCGTCTAGGGTGAAGGCACGGTATTTTGACTCGAGCCAAGACTCGTCCTCCCCCCTCCCCCGACACCTCCTCAAAATCGTGCCAAGTGCCGCCATGAAACTGAATTTCCTATCTGT
>JANJGK010000665.1:122500-152500 GCA_039081455.1 Macrobrachium rosenbergii | reverse complement strand
GACTCTGTCTTCTGACTCTGCCTTCTGACTGACTTCTGACTGACTTCTGACTCTGTCTTCTGGCTCTGACTTCTGACTTTGTCTTCTGACTTCTGACGCTGTCTTCTGATGCTGACTTCTGATTTCTGACTCTGTCTCCTGACTTCTGATTTCTGATTCTGTCTTCTGCCTCTTGACTCTGTCTTCTGACTCTGACTGCTGACTTCTGACTCTGTCTTCTGGCTCTGACTTTTGACTCTGACTCCTGACTCTGACTTCTGACTCTGACTCCTGACTCTGTCTTCTGACTCTGTCTTCTGACTCTGTCTTCTGTCTTCTGACTTCTGACTGTCTCCTGACTCTGGCTTCTGACTCTGACTTCTGACTCTGACTTCTGACTGCTGATTTCTGACTCTGACTCCTGACTTTGTCTTCTGACTTCTGACGCTGTCTTCTGACTCTGACTCCTGACTCTGTCTTCTGACTTCTGATGCTGTCTTCTGACTCTGACTTCAGACTCTGACTTCTGATTTCTGGCTCTGTCTTCTGACCCTGTCTTCTGACTTCTGATTTCTGACTTCTGACTTCTGATTTCTGACTCTGTCTTCTGATTTCTGACTCTGACTTCTGACTCTGCCTCCTGACTTCTGACTCTGACTCTGTCTTCTGGCTTTGATTTCTGACTTTGTCTTCTGACTTCTGACACTGTCTTCTGACTCTGTCTCCTGACTTCTGACTTTGACTTCTGATTTCTGACTTTGTCTTCTGACTTTGTCTTCTGACTTCTGATTTCTGACTCTATCTTCTGACTCTGACTTCTGATTTCTGACTCTGTCTTCTGACTCTGACTGCTGATTTCTGACTCTGTCTCCTGACTTTGTCTTCTGACATCTGACGCTGTCTTCTGACTCTGACTTCTGACTTTGTCTCCTGACTTCTGATGCTGCCTTCTGACTCTGACTTCTGATTTCTGACTGTCTTCTTACTCTGACTTCTGATTCCTGACTTCTGTCTTCTGACTTCTGTCTTCTGACTCTGTCTCCTGACTCTACCTGCTGACTTTGCCTTCTGACTCTGTCTTCACAGGCAAGAAGAAGAAGCCCCCAAAGGAGCCACTGACCTGAAAGTCAGGAAGCTTCCAAAGAAGAACAACATGAAGGTGTTCATTAGAAGGAAGAAGCAACAGCAGGTAAAGGGAAATGCAGAAAGATCAGTAGTCCTAATAAAGGAAGAAACAAAACAAAGACATCATCCTGTTCTATTCTTTAATCTGATCCAGCAAATTATGTCCTTATGACCAGCACCCACTGTGCAAAGCTTCCCACACCAGCATTCGATCATGGCCCGCATACCGCATATGTTGAATACGTCGCCTTCTCCTCCTCCCAAATAAGGACCATTTTCTGCCTCATATAACGCACTGGCAAGGAAAGGGCAGGCCCTCACTGTGCTCTTCACAACTTCCAGGTTTCTGCCAAGTCCGGAATCATACTTGAATAAGAGAAAGAACAAAGCTGTTGAATCACTCCTCAGCACCATAGAGTGGAACAGTAAGCAGAATGATGACTTTGTGGAATGGAATATTGAATATTTAAGGTGGGAATGAGCAAAGAAAACACAGGACCTTTGAAGGAGATTGCAGAAGTTTTGAGAACATCACACACAGAATGGGCAGTTTCCCCAACAGGGGCACCCAGAGATCCAGACGCATCTTCAGACAAGTGGAAAGGGGAACTCAAGCCAGATGGAAGTTTGCGAATGTGTGTGGATTATCGGAAGGTGAATGAAGTAACTGTGAAAGAGCGATTCCCGATGAATGTGGTGTCTGATTGTGTGTACAAGATGAATGGAATGAAAGCGTTTACAAAATTAGATCTGGTAAGGGGCTATTACCAGATGCCTCTGGAGGAGGGGAGCAGGCATATTACGGCCTTTTCTAGTGGTTCCTGCCACTACCAGTTCCGAAGATTGAGTTTCGGACTGGCTAATGCACCTGCTGCCTTCCAAAGGGCAATGAATGTGGTTCTGGCTGGGTTTGATCACAAGAAGGTAACTGTTTTTATAGATGACATTTTGATTGCGAGTGAGACTGTAGAAGAGAATATGGAACTGCTTGAACGAGTGTTAGAAAGGTTGGAAGAAGTAGGAATAAAAGTAAAACTTGAAAAGTGTGCTTGGTTGGCTGGGGAGGTGGAATTCCTAGGGCATATGGTGAGTGGAAGAGGTGTAAGGAAGAGTGATAAGTTCGTGAATAAGGTAAGGGAATTTCCACGTCCCCGGACCGTGCGTGAGTTGAAAGGATTTTTGGGTTTAATTGAGTTTGGAAGGAAGTTTATAAAAGATTGTTCAGGGATCGGGAAACCACTTACTGAATGGACGGGGAAGAGAAATTGTGTAAGATTGAAATGGAATGAGCGAATGATCGAAGCGTTCGAGAGATTGAAAGAGGAGGCTGCAAGAGACGTGACGTTGGCTTTCCCGGACTATAGTGAGAATGCGAATAAACTAGAACTGTATACGGATGCAAGTAAATATAGTATGGGAGGATGCTTGGTACAAATGCAGAAGGCGAATGGGGGAGAACAATTGAGAGTAATTGCGTATGTGAGCAAGGCGTTTGGAAAGGCAGAGTTGAAATATTCGGTGATTGAAAAGGAATTGGCTGCAATAAGGTTTTGTGTGAAAGCGTTGAAAGTATTTTTGTATGGGGTAGATTTTGTGATACAGACGGACCATCGACCGCTAGTATATATGGTTAAAAAGGAGAGTGTTAATGCTAGAATTGCGAGAACGATAGAGGATTTGAATGAGTTTAGTTTTAAGGTAGAGTATGTACAAGGTAGACAGAATATTGTTGCAGATGCTATGTCGCGTATGTGGACTGAACGAGATGATAGGGTTAGGAGTGACTGGGACCCGGACCAAGTACCTGTAGGATTTGTGGTAAAGCAACAGTATGTAGGGGAGAATCGAGTGTGGGAATGTCTGTTTGGGGGGTTGAGTAATTTGGAAACAAATGGGTTGATTGACGGAGTACCTGCAACATGAACGAGTTAAGTGAAAAGGTGATGAATGAGATGCCGGAAGGAGGAGTGCGCGAGGAAGGAAGGGAATTAGATGAGGAGGAAAAGTTAGTGAAAGTGTTGTTGGTAGTGGCTGAAATGTTTAAAATTACAGTACGATTGTTCTTTGGATGGAATAGGCCGGTGGAGTATAAAGGAAGGGTGAATGAAAATGGTACGAATGTGATTTTAAATGTTCACTGTGGAAAGGATACTTGTAGCTGGCTGGTTAAGAAAGGTGATTGTGGGGAAAATGAGGGAATAAGGGGTAGGGTTGAGGATATCGTTGAAGATGAATGTGATGAGGATGGTTGTGAAGAAGCTAAGCAGGTGAATGTAGCCGTGAGAGCGTGTATGCATGAAGCGAAAGGTAAATTAGTAACGAATGGTGGATCAGAATAAATATTGTAGTTTGGTAGACACGGGAGCACAGGTGTCGTTAGTGAGTAGTACAGTAGTTAGTGAATTGGAAAGGTGCGATTGGGATATAAAAAGAAAATCAACGAGTGTAAGGATACATGGTTTGGGACAAGGGAGTGTGTTAGTATGGGAGGAGGTACAATTAAAAATTCAGTTAGGGGGATTTGAAATAATACATAATTTTGTAGTCATGGATGAGAATGATATGCCAACATGTTTTTTATTAGGAATTGATTTTATGAGAATGCATGATATAAGTGTGGATGTCGGGAGGGGAATTTTAGGAAAGGGCGGCAGGGAAATAACGAAGGTTAAAGGAGGGGATGTGTCTAAAACTAGTTTTGTAGGTATGGTAGATATTGCAAGGAGTGAAAATGATTTGTTGAGTGAAGAGGAAATTAAGCAGATGCAAAATCAGTGCATGAAAATAAATATGTTAAGAGAGTGTGTGTTAGGGGGTGTAAGAGTAGGAAGTTGGCCGTCTGAGTTAGAAGTGTATAAGCAAAGTGCTAAGAGATTTGTTGTATGTAAAGGTATAGTTTATTTTTTGCATCAGGAAGGAATATGGGATGGGAAAGTGTATGTGCCAGTATTTTCGGAAGACGCAGCCGTGGGTATGTGTTTATTGGTGCATAATAGGTTTGGGCATCTGGGGAAAAATAAATGATGGGAATGTATGAGAGAGAGATTGTATGTGCCTGGATTGAGTAAAATTTGTGCGGATGTAGCGATTACGTGTGCGGACTGTCAGAAGGGTAAGTATCAAAGTGTGCATGCGAATCCACCTGTGTTGCGATTGCAGATGAAAGAGTTATTTGAGATGGTTGTGATTGATTGTGTGCCGTTGCCTGTGGCTGCTAGAGGACATGTGGGAATGGTTGTAATGGTAGATCATTTGAGTAAGTTTGCATATGCAGTAGCGATTCGGAACAAAAAGAGTGAGACTGTAGCGAGAATGGTGGGTCAAGTGATGTTGCCAATGTGTGTGTGCAAGCCGACGCGAATGTTGAGTGACAATGGGCCTGAATTTGTTGGATGGGAGTTAGAGCAAATGTTGCGTGATTGGGGCATAGAACATGTGTACTCTACACCGTATATGCCCAGTGCGAATGGATTGGCGGAACGAACGGTGAGAACGTTGACAGAGATATTACGTATGACGAGTGAATGTGATAATGATTGGGATGTAAACGTTGGGCGAGCATTGTGGGTATACAACGCCACCGTGCATAAGGGTATTGGTATGTCTCCGTGTAAATATGTGTTAAATTTTGAAAAGATAGTGAGACCGAGATTGGGTCTATCTGAGAATGATAGGGAGGTATGGAAGAAGGTGCATGAAAGGTTTGAAAGTTACAAGGTGGGCGAGAAAGTGTTGAAAGAAGTAATCGAGAAAGGGCGGTTGAATGTAAATAAAGTGCGTGAAAAATCTGAGGGTCCGTATGAAGTGTTGGAAGTTGGTCCCAGTGGGCTTAGTTATGTTGTAGGGGAAGTATGTGTAGATGGTAGTGTGAGAGAAATACAAGCGCATCACAACCAATTGCGTAGATGGAAGGATGTACTGGAATATGTGAGAGAGAATGGGGTGTATAAATGGTTGAAATCGAATGTGGGTGAACCAAGTATGCATGAGAGCTTGTGTATGGAGGATCAGCAATTTGTTTTGATAGAGTATGGTAGAAAACGTAAGAAAGGGAAGAACGTAAGTGAACGGAATGGTCGTAAGTTGTGTGACAGGGGTGTGAGTGCCAAAGTGGAAATGAGTGATAAAGCGTGTAATACGGATGAATGGGATGGTATGAATAGAACGTATAGCATATGCGGGTTTGATATAACTGAGTTGACTGAACGTGTAGGGGTAAGTGAACAGTTGGAGGTGAGCGAAAGTGTAAGAGTAAGAGAGCGTAGCAGTGATAGACGAGTGATTGAAAGCATGAATGAATCGTTGCAAGAATTGGAAAGGTCAATGAGCGAATGGGATGGGTTAGTTGAAGAATTGGGGGAGGTATTCGGGAACGAGTTAGAGGGTATAGATGAGATTGTGGATGAAATTGAGAGTGGGAATAGTGAAGAAGATAGCGTGAATCTTAGAGAGAATGGAGGAGATGTGGATTTGAGAGAATGATTGCGTGCCCGCGAACGCGATCTAGAGGACCTGCTAGTGAGCATCCGTGGGTGTTGCGTAAGGCGATTTAAATGCAGTGTGGAAGGTATTGGTTGGGAAATGCTAAAAGGGGGGAGAATTATAGAGGGATGAATAAATTTGTTTTTATTTAGCATTTCCCAACGTTTTGTGAGAGAGAGAGAGAGAGAGAGAGAGAGAGAGAGAGAGAGTTAGTGAGTGCTTCGGTTGTTGGAAGAGGGATGAGGTCGTTAGTTTGTTTACGGCGCAGTCTGTCTGTGGAATATATGTGAGGATTTTTCGGTTTTGGAGGAGTTTTGAGTCAGAGCTAGTGCCGGTCAGTCGTTTTTTTTGGTCTAAAACAGTTGGTTTGTGTGCTGATGCAGAGTTGTTGTTTTTCCTTGTTAGTGTGCTGTTCTTGTTGCTGTATGTTCGTGAGTCGTGTGTTTTCTGTTTTGGTTTGGTTTGTGGGGTTTTGTATGCTGTGTTGGCGACCGTGGACGCCTTACTCCATCTTCCAGCAACCGAGGACCAGGGTGAGTGTTGTGTACTGTTTTTTTTTGTGGTTTTGAATCCCGCCACATAATATTTGGCGCCCAACGTGGGGCTCGAACCCACGACCCCGAGATTAAGAGTCTCGTGCTCTACCGACTGAGCTAGCCGGGGATATGCATCTCTAGTTCTGGAAGCAAACACAAAACTCAGTAAACCTATACAACACTTTCTCTGTCTAAACACCTTATGAGGAAAACTCTCAGGACCTGAAGGAACTTAACCATCATAAACTAACGTAAACATTTCAAAAATTTGCATTAAAGTGTGCTGCAGTTTCTGTAAGGAAATGACAACTAGCTTCTCTAATGCATCTGATTCGTCTAAATCTTAACCAAACTTTTCATGGGATTACTTTCTATTAAAATTGAAAATGAGAAACAGTTTCCTCTTCTAGAAAAAGGACAAGAAGACATTTGTTCTAAACGTGTCTATAACATTTCACAGCCTCAAAATCTCAGCAAGCCTTTTGGTAGGGTATTTAGTGATATAACCTTTCCATTCTATCAAAAGCCTCATTATTACACATTAACCGCGTTAAAACACTGGTTAAATAGTCTGGTTTTTGTCCAGTTTAGGCCAAAGACTTAGATAAACATTCCTGCAAGATTAACACACACACCCAGGTTTGTCTAACTGACGATGTTATGAACTTTGAAAGGTTTCTCACACATACTTCTAAAACCGGCCACTGTGGTATTTAGCCGTTCTTTGTGTCAATGACACGAATGTAATGTCAAGCTTAAGACGTGACGGTATTTGAGCCCCAAGCTGGTACCCCCTTTTGAAACGACGGCATGTGTCCGAAATGTAATTAAAAGTTTTACTGTAAACGTGACCAAAAAGGATAACTTTTAACTTTCCAAGTGTTCTGACAAACTTCCGTTAGAAGTGTTGACGTCTTGTAGGATATAAATGATATTCAATACTTGGAAATAAACTTTTCCATGTAAACTACTATTAAGAAAACCAGCATGTGACACAATTAATCGAATCTTTTGTCAGCAACTATGACAAATTCTTCCCAAGAAAATAAATTCTCTCATTCAGGTAAATGATGTTCTGCAAGTTAGAATTTTCCACAGTACATCACCAAATTGACATAAATTAGTCCAGACAATGGTATATTTGAAATAAAAGAATCTAATAATTAAATCATAACCAAAATGTGACAATTCAGGATAAAAATTTCCTCAGAATGGAACTTTTCTTAGATAATAATCTAAGATTTTGAAGTCATGCATATAAAGCACTTTTGCAATTTTAGCCAATTATCCATAAAAACTGAGTCAGTTTCATATATAAGTACTTTTGAAAACAGATCAAATATCCCTATCCACAAATGTTTACAGGCAAATTTATACACACAGCACCAAGGGAAGACTTCTGTCATCTGCAAAGCCAACCATACAATGATTAATACGTTCGAAAATATATATACATCTTAACCACAAGTCTGTTACTTAACGTTCCTCGCTTTCTACGATATTTAATACAAGACTCAGATTATGTAACAAGACGTGGGAGAAAATCCTTCTTGTAATCTCAAAAAAAAGCAGAAAACATAACGTCAAAATGTCTGAATGTCGTAGATTTTCTTACAAGTTATCCAGAGAAAAATGAAAGAGCGATTTTTTGGCCATTACACATCGTTTGGTACAAAAGTCTACAGGCTCAATACACCATATCAAGACTCTACATGCCAAGCAAGCATTTGCTTATGCACAAATACAGTCATAAGAACATTCGTAAGACAAGAATTGTCTCATTAGCAACCTATTACACCTATCTTGGACTTTCTGTACAATAACATAATTCTTCGACATTTGAAAGGGTCTAACACTCCTCCCTAGAGACAGAAAACTGCAAGATATTTGGGAAAGCACAGAAGAAGTATTTATAAGGCTTTTTCCCATCTTGGCCAATCAGCTGTCAGCTTAGAAAACTTAAGCCCTTCCGGTCGATTTCAAAGCTGGTAACCGACTGGCTGTATACCTCCCGCTGGGGGCATTCCCCCCTCCAGGGCACTGCAATGCTGACCCCAAGGAGTCCTTTATTTTCATTTCCAGTTTTATAATTTCACAGCATATAAATTTACATACATATACGAGTATAAATAAAAATACATAAATGAGGACTTCTGTACTCCAACTTACATTCCTTCGTTATGAACAGCAATTTCTTAGTTTTCCTTAAACTGTTCAGGTTCACAATTTTTTTTTACAGGCACTGCTCCAGTTCTCACTTCGTGTACAGTACTAAAAAAAACCTCCTTTCTCAAATATTAACTCAAGGAGAAAAACTTAACCACATTACAAAGCATGACCTACTCCAAATTTACGACAAAAAACTCTGGAATCAACTTCAGAATATAGTGACAAAAGAAAGTATCTCTATATCCAGAGATTTACATGAGTTTCATACTCTACTAATCTATGACCCAAATGTCTATTATCATGTACAAATGAATACCTATAAGTGTGTGTTTAGAGTAGGAATTTAAGAGTGAATATGGTTGGTTAAGAGTGAGGTATCTAATCCCTGTGTCTGGAAGCAACGGCAGAAACTCCTTGGTGCGTAGTTTAAGTGTGTTTCTAGTAAGAATGTAAGTGTGAAAATATTAAGAGTGAGGTATATACTTGATCCCTTGTCTGGAAGCTAGGGCAAAGACACCTCTGTGTGTGTTTGTATGAGTATGAGTATATAAGTGTGTGTGTGTGTGTGTGTGTATTAGTGTTCAGTAAAGCAAGTCAAATGTTCACAAAATCCTCCAGTAGAGAATGATGCTTTAAAACTTGTAAGGCGTACAAGGCAGCTTAGGTAAACTATGCAATGATTCTTCAGATAACTCTGGCTTGACAGAAAATGTGTATAGTAGCTTCAGTAAAAACAAAGAGAGGAGAGAGAGAGAGAGAGAGAGAGAGAGAGAGAGAGAGAGAGAGAGAGAGAGAGAGAGAGAGAGAGAGAGATAGAGAGAGAGAATCCTAAAGCAAAAGCATGTGGACTTCATTATATCAAGAAAAGTACAGAGTTCTTGCTCCCAAGTGTTCAGTGATCAGAACTGCTTCTACTGTGCAAAACAGAGTGCAACCCTGGAGCCTGCAAGCTGTTTTGTAAATATGGGAAGACACTCTGTCTAACAGAGTTAACAGGGGACTGAAGAAATGCCTTTGAATGTGTAGTGTAGGAATTTAAGTTCATATGAAGAGAAGTCTAGTCAGAATGGAACGTTGAGAGGAAGAAGTAAGAACAATATCTTTGTTATTCACATGATTTTACAAATTTATCCTGTTTCTGTAGCTAATAACTTTGCACAGAATATTGGCACTTCATGGTTCTGCAAACGTTGGCCACTGGGGAAAACTTTATAGCTTTGAGCCTCCATATTCAAAGTTTACCTAACCTAGACAGCATTGTCCACATGGTGTACCATAACTAAGGAGACATTGTACGCTGATATAATTTTCTTGATTTGCTGTTGTGCTGAGAAATAACAAAGGCAATAATTATCTTTAAGGGTGCGATTTGATGAGATCTGACAAAAAAAGACGAAATACAGAAGTCCTTGTACTTACAATTAAATCAATACAATTTGGTATTACAATAATTTTCCCATTATTCAAATTTTGAATCGATACAATTTGGTATTGCAGTAATTTTTCCATTATTCATTCTTGAAATTTTAAAGTTGAATCTTTAGCAATAACAGTTAACTGATAAAATTACTTGAATTTAGTGGGAATTACAGAAACATATAAACACACACACAAAAAAGAAAATATTATACCTTAACCTAAAAAATCTCCATATGTCAAGACACTGTAGCACATGTTATTCTAAAATCCACAAAAACCTATCATTCGGAAAAAATAAACGCGAATTTCCCAAACAATTTATGCTGGAGTTAAAAGCAAGCAAGATATACCTTGTTGTCATGGAACTTACACAATGCTTTAGTTCCTAAGCTGAGACAGAACTCTTCTGGCAAGATTTCACTTTTGACAACCATTCGAAATTTCCTTAGTGCCTGAAATAACCTGTACTTTGTATGGCTGCTAGCTTACATGGCTTCATTGTGAGTCATTCTTAAGGAGTGTCTACATGTAACCATAAGCCCTAAGTAATAATATCAGTTAACCAAACAGCAACTATCCTAATTCCTGGTAAGTCCATTAAGAAATTAATTTCCCTTTCATATTGAAGGTCTAGTAAACATTCAATGTTCTAATGAAAATATTATTGTCTAGTTCCTAAGATTATTTTAATCTTTTTCAAAAAGTCTGTCTATTATTGTAACCGTAAGACAAATAAACCTTCTTATAACTGAGAATGCTTAATAAGTCTCATGCCAAAAGTATTCCTCTCCAACATCCCTTGATGGAGCACTTTTGCCTATTCATATACTTAGGATACCATAGTTAACAATACCTAACTTCACTTAAAATAACTATCTGAATTTGAGTTTTGTGATTCATTTACCTAGAGCATAATTTAAAAAAAAATATTATCAAGTAAGGCATTCAATATGACTGAATCATTTACCTAATATACTATTGGTAAAAGTGCAACAGTCCCTTTAAAGTAACGCTACGAATTTGGGTTTACTTATTAAATCATTCATCTACAATACATTTAACAACAATACCAAACTGCTCTGAAAGTACAGTAACACTTTCAATTTGAACCTTCACGTGCAACCAGTGTCTTGAAATATACAGATATACCATGACAATGATGCTCCTGATAAGATACTCTTCAGTAGTTACAGTATTAACTTCTAATTAATGCATGTTTAATGTTAAGCAAGATGCATTATTGTCATGGCAAGCTTTGTACAAAATCCAGAGAGATTCGTTGAATCGCTTGACAAGAATGTCAAGTTCTTCATGCCATAAAGTTTGAGACAAAACTAATATACACTAAATTCTGAAATATCTCCTGTCTTAAACAAGGCCTTTCAAAACCTAAGCTTTAAAGTACAACCATCAGCGCTTACATAACTTTGCAATAGTGCAAGACTATTGCAAAATTAATTCTAAGGGAACTCTTGATATAAGTCAACAAAGAAACAAGCTATGGATTAAGGCTATATATATATATATATATATATATATATATATATATATATATATATATATATATATATATATATATATATATATATATATACATACATATATATAAGAAGCTGAACTCGCAACTCCCTACTATGAAGGAAGCTAGTTCAAGAATATCTATAAAGATTCATTAAAGATAAATTACAAAAAACATTTGTACTTTTGCCAAAAATGTTACCTATTCTCTAAAGGTGAATGAATACCTCACAGGTTCTGCTCCACACAACTATTCCTAACCACAGTACATCTGCTGTCATGAAGATGTTCGATGGAATCAGTGAAACCTGTTCCCTCCAAATGATGAACTTTTTTGCTACGGGTCATAATTATACGAATGAACTTCAGGAGAAAGACTGAAAATAAAAGCATAACCTACTATTAACCCGATGTGAATTTCGTTTCCGGGCAAGTATGGATTGAACAGACAGTGACCTACCTACTGGATGCTGCAAATCAAAACTGGAAGTCGGTGAAAAAGTCATCCTTAAAAATACGTGTTTTTTCTATATGAAATAATAAAATGCAGCCATGAATAATACATAGCTGATATTAAGCTAAGATGGAATTCACGTTTATCTGATATTAAACAAATGAATATTGCACTTAGAAATTACGTATCGTGTTAAGTGGGATTCTTCCTAATTTAAAAGGTAAATTAACTTGCCCTACTAGTTCTATTCTGTTTCCTTGAACATCTGTGATTTTACAGTCTTCTACTGGGTTTAAGCTTAAATGAGAAAAATATGCCCCATACACCTTTTCAGACATTATATTCTTGGGACTTCCTCTGTCAAAGAATACCGCTATAGGTTTTTCTAAACCAACATTGGCGGGAAATACAGGTCTATATCTATATTCATTTCTTACATTAACCTTGCTAATACACTTAGTTTGGCTTAAGGGTGATGCTCTCGTCTTTTCCTTTAAGTAGGAATGTCCATGATACCAGTGATACAACAATTTACTGTGGGTATACTAGGCTTGCAGCTTGGTCGTTGTTCTCATCTCTATTCCTTCTTATCTGTGGAGACTGACTACGATTTCTGCCTCTACCTTGTGACTGTGATCTATGTCTAGGTCTATTCTTACAATCTCTGGCGTTATGTCCTGTTTTCTTATGGTAAGGACAATAAGCTGTTCCATAACATTCACTTGCGTAATGCCCTCTCTCTTGGCAGTTGTAGCATGTAACTGTGGAAGGTCTTCCTTGATGTGTTTTACCTGGATTCCTATTCTGATTTCTAGCTGGTGTCCTAGATCTCCTATTCTGATGACTAGGATCCCCTCTCTCTTGTCCTACAGTAACTAAAGGTCTGTATAGATCATTCCCTTCAGGATTCCTACCTAAAATATTCCTCACTTCACTTTCAATTTCAATGACCTCTTCTTCTAAACCCCAAGTACGATTCATCTTTTCAATAGCCTTTGAGGGTAAGCTTCCCAACAGTAAAGCTAATCTAAACATATTATGGCAGTTTTCAATTGTTATCACCTTTTGACCTGCTAAAGTCGTTGATCATGGAGTGTCTGCAACCAAGTGGCTCCATTCCTTGAAATGGCTATATAACTGAGGATTCATTCTGAGGTAGTTTCTTTTGTCTACTCTCCATCCTTGAACTAACTTTGCGAGACTGATAACAGAATCTGTTTCGCCTACTGTGGAATATATTCTCCTCAGGTATTGCTTTAGTTCTTCCCAATTCTTAACTCTTTTATAAGCACTAGCATATATGTAACATCCTATATCTCCTGATGACAAATCTAGATAGGCTTTGGCTTCATTTAATTTGTCTGTGTCAGTTCCAGTTATGTTATTCAAATGGGTTTCTACTTGCTCAATCCATGTTTCTAGATTACAAGCATCGTTTTCTTCTTTTCTTCCCCAAAACTTAATAATATGGTCACTCGCATGTAATTTATGAGCAACCGTGGAGGTTGTGTTTGGTGGAGGTGAAGGAGTAGGATTAGCCATTGTCAATTGTTTTCTTTGGCTTCTCGTATGAACAGGAGTTCTTACTTTCTTATTATGTGCAGATCTCTTTCTATGCATTTACTCATTAATGGCAAGTAAATTCTTAAACATCAAACACAACTGAACTGAGATTAAGTTATGGCAGTAATATCTAAAAAAAAACTAAAGGCAAGCAGGTCTTGAAAAATCAAAAAAAATCACAAATACTTCCCTTGAATTAAAACAAACTGAAAAATCACTTAAAATATAAAAAAATCTAAATATCTCCCTTAATTAAAATAAAATAAAACACAATACAGGTTAGTAAATAAAAATATTGGAAAAGTCTTAGTAATTAATAAAGTACTGATTAGTAAAAAAAAGAAAATTTGTTGCCAAAAAATTTAAGGATCTAATGATTCTCAAAGTACAAGTCTTTTGTGTTTTGAAAATGTCAAACAGTAGTATTCACATCATGTTAACTTTTAGTAAAATGAATGAATTCTTATGTTTGTGTATTTATGTGAGGATATCCAAGGACTTATCTTTGCCGTCTTCGAATCTGGGCGTCGTTCTTGGCTGCCTTACTGGGATGGAGACGTCAGGATAACTTGTAACTTCTTGCATTGGTGTTGCTGGAGTATCTCTTCTTTCCTCTCTCTCGCGAATTGCAAAGGGAATGGGCGCGTTTTCTTCTACGTCGGCTGCTGCGTGAAATTCCTCTCTCTCGCGCTGAGTGAAACTGCGTATCTTCTTGATTTCGGTCGTAAAATTCGTCTTCTGCTTCTACGTTGGATGCACTAATGTTCTTTCTTCTTCCCGAAATCGATGATCGTGGAGCTTTTCGTTGGGTTAAATTGTCTTTTAAATTTTAAACTGTCTTAATTTTCGGAGTGGAGATTCGCGTGTGGAGTGACTGAATCTTCGGTGGAAACACTTATTGGTTACACTTTGTAACTGTCTTTATACGGGAAACAACTTTCACTTAATTTGATATGTTCGATCTTGTCTTGTTACAAACTTCGCCGGACCAGCAACTTGAAGATGGTCTGTAGATTTTAAAGATAGCACGCACTAATTGTTTCTTCTTTTATCGGCTGTGGAATTCGGAAAATCCCCTAAGCTGACACCAAAAATTCTGTAATGGGGAAGGCATGCACTTCTTAGAACTGTCTGTTATACTGTTTGCCTTCACTTCCGTAGGAACAAGTTGCTCGGTATTTAACTATGCTGGAACTTCCCTTATCGTGCTCAGATGTCGGCTATCTTTCAGTATTTCATAAGTTCTTCTTTTATTAATGTTGGTTAAATGAAATTTATGTTTCCCATTAATTACATTTATTTAGTCTTTAAACTGTATAACTTTTCCACCTTTCAATGGGTAGCAATGACCGAGTCTTTATCTTAAAAGGCACATCGTAAAATTCGTGGACTTAGAATTTCACTTGTACTATGGGCATTCAGAAATTTTATAAGTTCACAAGTCTGGGTTTTCACAGTCACCTCTCCACACATCTCGCACACTCCCTGCCCTGATGCCTTTTTCTAACTGACTCTGCTTCCAGAGCCTTCGTATATATGGGTATGGGTTCGATGCCTAAATCTGGTATAATTTTCCTGAGTTTCGTCCAGATGGGCCTCCCTTTTCCATTAATGTTTCACGTTTAATTGTCTATGCAATTCGTTCAACGGTTGTTATCGAGTTAACGTTATGGTGTGCGAGAGGTCACCGGGCGAGGTCAAGATCTAAATTAGTTCATCTTTTTGCCCAGCGCAGCACGGGTAAACACTTTTAGTCACTGGCGACGAACGGTTAAACTCGGCATCTGTTATACTTAGTTTTTGTAAACGACTTTTCTGTTTTGCTGTCTCTGTCTTTATCAGTGATTTTCTGTATGCCCTTGTGCGTATATCAAAGTATTTAGTTTATTCAATTATAGACTCGTTTCTATTATATATATATATATATATATATATATATATATATATATATATATATATATATATATATATATATATATATATATATATATATATATATATATATATATATATATATATAATTTTAATAGCCACAATGCCCAGTAGATTCTACATATATATATATATATATATATATATATATATATATATATATATATATATATATATATATTATATATATATATATATATATATAGTCTCGGGAATTGGGCGGCTGCTTGGAGATCTTAGCTTAATGATAAATAATATTGCCAAAACCAGGAAGAAAATTCTTTATTATACGAGCTTTCGATGTATATAACCTCATCATCAGGTTGAAAAAATGACAAGGATGTGATCTCTCTGTTCACCAATATCCCACTAAAAGAAACAACCGTCATTATTCTTAATAATATATGTGAAAACCACTTATCAACGTTTGGACTTAATAAAATAGACTTGCAAAAATTATTACATTTAGCAACTGCTGATGGCATTTTTACTTTTGATGTTAAATTACATAATCAAATAGATGGAGTAGCTATGGGAAATTCCCTTGGACCTGTATATGCGGATTGCTTCATGGGCTATTGTGAAAGGTTTTGGATGTCTGAATGCCCTAATGCTTTCAAACCCTTGTATTATCGTAGGTAGGTAGATGATACTTTCCTTGTGTTTAAGGAATTATCACACGTTGATTTGTTATTTGAATATTTTAATTCTCGTCACCCTGACATTTCTTTTACTTGTGAGACAGAACAGGATAATAAGTTGTCACTTTTAGATGTACAGGTATACAGAAATAGTGGGAAATTTGAGACCTCTGTTTATAGGAAAAGTACTTTTGCTGGCTTGGGATTGAATTAGCTCAGTTTTTCACCAAAGTTGTATAAAATGAGTTCAATGCGCACTTTGATAAATAGAGCCTACAATGTTTGTTGTGATTTTAATTTATTTCATCAAGATATGGTCTTCCTCAGGAATTATTTTTCTGAAAACTCATATCCCATTTTTGTATTTTACAAAGTTCTGGAAAAATTCTTAAGTGAAAAGTTTTGTCCCAGACCGGTGTACAGTACTGCTAGTAAAGATGTAAAGTACATTAAATTGCCTTACCTTGGCCACAGTAGCTATTTGGTCCGAAAAAAGTTATAAGAAATACTTAAGCATTGTTTCCCTCAAATTAGTGTCAGTGTTGCTTTCAATAATCCTTTTACTATAAGATCACTTTTGAGGAAGAAGCCTACTCTGCCAGTGGACCTTAACTCTTGTGTCGTTTACTTGTTCACTTGTTCGCAGTGTGGTCTGCGATATGTAGGATCCAGTTCCCGCTGGCTCAGACAAAGAATTTTGGAACACAGAGGCCTTTCTATTAGAACTAGGTTTCCTCTTTCCAAACCACCCTTTTCTGCCATTAGGGAACACAGTTTAGCATAGGGCCATCCTTTCACTGACCTAGATTTTGAAGTACTGTCTTTTTGTTCAAATAGACTGGACCTTCTGATCCCAGAGTCGCTGGCTATTAAAAAGATGAAGCTGAAATTGAACAACAACTCGTCTGGTATTCAACTAGCTATCGTGTAATTTCATAGTAGGTACACAATTGGGTCGTTAAATATTTTACTTTGTGAGTGGTAGTTTATTTACATTTCACCTTATTTCTTATGTTTGTGTTCGTTTTTAATTTTCCGTTACTTTGCGTCTCACCCTTTTAGTTTGTACTTACTGTTTGTTTTATAAATTTGGTTAATATTTTTGCTGTAGATTTATTATGACAATTCATTTTATTGTAATTTCATTGATTATCATCATTGTCATATTTTCAGCCTGATGATGAGGTTTTATACCTTGAAAGCTCGTATAATAAAGAATGTTCTTCCTGGTCTTGGCAATATCATTTATCATTCAGCCGTATATATATATATATATATATATATATATATATATATATATATATATATATATATATATATATATATATATATATACATACATATATATATATATATATATATATATATATATATATATATATATATATATATATATATATATATATGTACAATATATATGCAGTATATATATATATATATATATATATATATATATATATATATATATATATATATATATATATATATATATATATATATATATATGTGTGTGTGTGTGTGTGTGTGTGTGTGTGCATGTGTGTGTGTATGGATATATAAACATATTTTTAGGTATATATATATATATATATATATATATATATATATATGTATATATATAATATATAAATACATATACATTACATAAAATATATATATATACACACATCCAATGCAGCAAGAAGGAATGCGTACTTGAGAATATCACTAAATCCACGTCGAATCATTGGCTTCAGACAGGCCTTACGATGAACTGGGATAAGTCACTGGTAATCTACAAGGTCAACAACCATCGGAAAAGAAATCTGCTAGAGACTGTGTTCATTGAAGCTACTGCCACCAGGAATGTTAATCTCCACCCTGGATTATCCCTTGATCCTTTGTCCCTGTCTTTGTTGTTTAAAGAACATGCTGTCCAGATTTTCAAACTGTAACCCTGCCCCCCCTCCCACCCCCTTCCATTTTTGTATATAAATCTCTTTCAAATTCTTTTATAATTCCAAGGAAATGAAGAAGTCGACACCCTAGCCAAAAGTGCTCTCAGCTGCAGTACAGTGAGTATAAAGATGCAACCATCAATCACGCAACTAAAAGAAATGACAAAGAGATATGCCAGGCTTCCAGAAGAAAGTGAAGTGCGACAGCACTATCTGCAAAACTCAAGAACGGCCAAGTGGTACGTAGGCGTCAAAACTTCAAGCCTCACGACATCACAAGGCAAACCACCAGAAAATTCTCTGTCATCACGCATAGGCTAAGGCTAGGATACCTATGCACCTGGCAGCTGATTGGGAACGAAGACAGGCTATGCCAGTACAGTGAACGAGCAGTAAACCAGCCCCTCGCACACTACCTGCTGGACTGTCCACAGACGCAGGTTCTCAGGTCGAATCAGACCGAAAATGAGCAGACACCGGCACAGATCACCAGACATATCTTAGGTAACATAGGGACACATGGGAATCTCCTGGTGTCCCGCCCACGCCACAGGTAAAACAGGAAGGAGGACAGCAAAGTCTACTCATTTCTGGGTACGAGCCTTTGAGTGTATATATATATATATATATATATATATATATATATATATATATATATATATATATATATATATACACATTATGTATTTCCCTGGGTTTATGGTATTTTACAGGCCGGCAACGGAAACTTAATTTAATTGGCCTTGGAGTTCTGACTTGCATAAAGGGAAATCGTAAAAAAATGAGAAAAAGGAGAGAATTTAGGAGCTGAAGGCTCTACTTCATAAGGAAATGTTATGTAAACACTTGGGATAAATTAAAGAATTATATTTACAAAAGCAAGTATTTGAAGGGAAAGTGGATAAGTAAACTGATAAAGGGCTTGCAACGCCTGAAGATCCTTCTTCTGGGGTCTTGATGAAAGGCGAGGCACAGGCCAAGAGGAGTCCACTGCGAATGGGTCCCTCTGCAAGAGAGATTTACGCATTACACGCCAGTAAAGGAACAATATAACACGAATATGACTCGATTTTGCACTGAGGGTGCCAAAGACTCGAGGAATGAGTGACCACTTTACACTCGAACACAGGACATTGGAAATGGCACTGGATAAACTGACACAAGGACAGAAGTGAAATGCTGGTACTCCAGGCTTTCTTAAGGGCAAACTTTCGTGACCGAAAAGTCTTTACTCCACTTTACCTTAGGGGAAGCGGGTCTCTGACGAATTAAGGACAAGGGATGAACACACGTATGGCGGTGCCCTCGAGGATGACTGGAGTCGGGAGTCGGACGGTGGAAAGAAATGGTCTTCTCAGCAAGCTGCATCACCTGCCTGCGTGTATGACTGTCCCTTATGACTCCTCGCAAGACTAACTGCTTGTCTTCTCTCCCATAACTAACTAATTGCTGCTTACTGCTCCTTTTCCTTATAAGGCACGCAGCCAGGGCTATGAGTCGTGTCCAAGGATGAATCACGGCCAGGTGTTCAGCGATTCGGGCAGGGGGGTTGCTCTTCCCAGGTCCTGCGGGTGTAAGACAATTCGGGCAGCTTAATTTGCCTTTAGGAAGGCCGTCTTAAGGGGATCGGCCGCCTAAAAAAACCCAATAATATTTAAAAAATTCGATTTGCTGAAAAAAATTCTATGGCTTCGTATAGGGTTCAAGAATGTGTCCACGAAATATTATGCTAAAATTTGCCGTATTTCTCTAGTTATGGCCTAAAATGTAACAATAACTATATACCCATAAAACAACAGTAGCGCAAATGATTTAGTCTGCTATAGTTTTTGCGATATATATTACGAAAACTTCCTTTGAAATGAAATGTATAATGTCAATAATATCCTACTCGGCACCTTTTTAGTTATTCCTAGCCATGACAACGCACACGTCATACCATGACGCCGACTGTGGCCGAGAGTTGCCTATAAACTTCCAAGCTAGAAGGACACGTTTTTCATGCTCGCTAGCCTTGACTGAACTCTGTATTTTCTGTGGTGTTTTTGTTTTTTCACCGTGCCTAAAAGGTCCAAGAGTTCACTTCATGCTTCTAGAATGCGGAAAAGCCAAGTGGAAAAGTCCAGGCGAGAAGTAGAAGAAAGAGTTCAAGAAATTAGTGCCATAGAGGGGAATGGAGCGACGGAGAGAGAGAGAGCTGTCGCCCATCAAACGGCGCAGGCAGCGATCTCTGCTGACCAGAGACCAGAGAACGGGCATTATTTCTCATTATAATTATTATTTCTACCTTTTCTTGGCAGCCATATAGCCCCCATATTTAAAGGTAAACTGTACTGGGAAGCTACAGAAACATAATATTCACAAGAAATAGTATGGAAGAGCTTTACCATATTGCTAGAAGCAAATACATGCCATTCTAGTGAAAAATTAGCCAAAATCTGTCGATACTGGCCGCCATCTTGGAATTTGGCCGCCATATTAAATTTTTTGCGTGGCCAGCGCCCTTTTCTGATAGAGGGAACTTTAAAGAGCACTTGTGCAAAATTTCATGCTTGTTTCACTATCTGAACGATTCTTATGAAATATGCAATTATCTGCTGCACTAGTGGAGTCTGTTTACTTAATTCCATTTATTTATATATTCATTTTGCTTTTACATTTTATTATTTTTATTTATATATTCATTTTACTTTTAACATTTTATTCATTTTATTTATATACTCAATTTGCTATTTAATTTTTATCTTCGAAACCATTAGGAATTTGCATCACCCAAAATTTCCAGCCCGTCACGTATTAGTTGTAATTGCTATGTGATGAAATATAATGTGCATCCATGTATTATTTTACTCTACGGATAATAAACCCCACACTGAGAGTTGCCGCCATTTAGCACGAAGCCAGTTTCTCTCACCACAGGTCCCAAAATCAAGCCCAGGAGCGTCAGGCAAAAAAACGTGGTTTTACTAGTAATTAAGATAAAAGCTGAAACTTTGCACAAATGTCGAGATATGTGACATGAACAACCTATCAAAAGTCCCTTGGCCTCCCACGCTTGCGTTAGCCCCCATATTGGAAAATGGCCATCAAATTGGAATTCGCTTAAAATTGAAATATCTCATAAAATAATGGTTTTATCAAAAAACCTCGCTGAGTAAAAGTTGTTCAGAACTTATTGTTTAGTAGAAATGAGTAGTTTCTTTTACAAAATTAAGGAATTTTATATGAAATAAGAATAAAAAATAGTGAAACTATTCCTATAATTTTATTTTCAAAAACAATTTCCACAGAGCTGGTGGTCTGAATGACCAAATGTTTCGAAACAAAAGTTACAGAAAAAATATCTTCTTTTCAAATATATAAAGAGTTTGTACATATCTAGAAAAATAAAGTATTATCAGTGTAAATAAATAGAAAATCAATATGGCAAATGGCTAGACAAACAAACAAATCAAACAGTACGTACCTTTTGTTTCTCTAATTAAAAGATTGCCTTACTTTGCTTTGAGAGTTCCACTCAATTACTGAACAGTAATGTCGCTTTATGCTTTGTTCCATTCTGTTTACTAATGAGCTCCGAAGTTACACTGAGAGAAACTGATGCTATTTTTTTTTCTATAATCACGGGATGCAGCGAAACTCTGTTTCATATATATATATATATGTATGTATATATATATATATATATATATATATATATATATATATATATATATATATATGTATGTATGTATATATATATATATATATATATATATATATATATATATATATATATATATATATATATATATATATATATATATATATATATATATATAAGCGAATCCCACAGGAAAAAGACAGGCAGAAGTTCAAATGAGACACAAATATAAAGAAGGTTACAAAGTAAACAAAAAGAACAAGAATACCAGATGGTCAGTTGTCAAAGGGTAATAAACAGAAAGTTAATCCAGGATAATCCGGGATCGAGCTGTCACAAACTGAACCTAAGACCAAACAAAAAGAAATACTAAAGTTTAGGTTTACAAAATCCAAAACATGTATAACCTTGAATACCAGATGGTTAATTGCCAGGGGTTAAAAAGAAAAGGTTAATCCAAGGCAAATCCGGGATCACGCGGTCACAAACTAATCCAAATATATACTTAACCATAAGGCAAACGGAATCTTACCCATTCAAATTGCAGAAACATGTATAAAAATTAATATTAATTTTGCTTATATTTATCAACAACTTTTTTAATTATTAAAGCATCAAGTTTAAATAAACCAAGACTTAAATTTAGAACATTTTCATTATTTGACTTAATAAAACAAGATTCGATGATATTCCTTTTAACTGTGTCATTGCACGGGACTAAAGGTCTTGCTTTACTCCAGTTAATAGGATGATCTAAATCTCTCATATGTACGAATAAATGCATTCGATATTTGGCCAGTTCTCACAGAATATTGGTGTTGAGGACACTTTTCTCTCTTCTCTTAGTTTGAATAATTACAAAACTATATAAGATTAAATTCAGATTATTTGTGCCTTAGTTTTTCGTTGCTGTCGCCTGTGATGATGACACCTTGACTTACTTACTGTAGGTTATATCATAACCTCTTTTCCGTGGCTTTCCACGGCCTTGGGATTCGGTTCTTATTCTTGAATGATACACTTCAGCATGCTTCTTCTTCTTCTTCTTCTTCTTCTTCTTCTTCTTCTTCTTCTTCTTCTTCTTCTTCTTCTTCTTCTTCTTCTTCTTGAATCATTTGATTGTAATATTTTTGATGTTATTCCAATCTTAACTCAGTTTTGTGGTTTCATAAATTTTCAACTGCTCCTCAATCCCTGTCGCCTTTCTCATTTTTTGGTACATAAGTATTCGGTTCTGTAGAAGAATGAGAGTAAGGTCAAAACAGTCTGCTTGAATGTCCATGCTAGTAGAAGCATCAGTGTGCAAAAGCATCACATGCACCCCAATATATTAGAGCTAATGAAAAATGAGCAAAAAGGCATAGGAATGTATTTTAATAGTTCATTTTAAAATGCTTTCATTCATGCTATTCTCAGCTTTTGTGATTCCATAATGTTTCCTGCAAGTGACAGGACAACTTTGGCTCATGTGTCTGTAAGCGCGCTCGTACACATTCACATATACTCTACATTTACACTGAACATTTGTAATGGAGTAAAATTCTGTCAGTAAACAAAATCATTTCGACGGGAAAAATATTCATCAAACGAAAATTCGACTTTAACAAGCAAAATATCTCTTTTTCAAATACTATTGAGCAAAATATCTCTGCAGCCAGCCGAATCAGGTCGCCAACAAACAAAACATGGTCTTTAGCAAACACAACATGGCCTGTTACCAATAACAAGTCAGGCAAGGCCCTCTATTTATGCAGAGGATGTGGAAGAAAAGTCCCAGGAGACCTATTGGACTTACACGCGGACAACTTCATGGAAACCACGAAAATAACTTGATAAACTTGTTACCTTGTTTGGAAAGGATTGGCAGTCGATCAGAATGTAGATTTAAAGACAAGGATAGAAGACAGTGTTGCCTCTCACTAATAAAACCGATTCAAGATATCAGCCACAAAAACTGAACTAAAAAAGAAAAAGTATAAAAAAATAAAAACAAGAATTAACAAAATTCGCATCTACAAAAAAAGGCCGTTGAAGCTTAAACAGGGCGAATCTCCTAAAATGTCACAATAAAGGGACGAAGCTGGCCCTCAGAAAGAAAACGAAAAAAATATAAAAGGTGGGGAAAAGGAGATGCAATGAAAACGAGCCACGAAGGGACAGAGACCCATGTATGGGGGTAGCGCCGCCAGTGCACCTCACGGAGTGCACTGTACTCATTACTAAAGGTTATTAGCTACGTCCCTTCGGCCCCTACCTGCAACCCCTTTCATTCCTTTTACCGTACCTGCATTCATATTATCTTTCCTCCAACTTGCTATCCACCCACTCCTGGCAATTGTTTCACAGTGCCTCAACTGCTTTGAGGTTTTCCTCCTGTTACACCTTTGAAGCCTCCCTGCTCTCAATTTCCTTTCCGGCGCTCAGTGACTTCATAGGTCCCAGTGCTTGGCCTTTGGCCTCAACTCTGTATTCCATTCCATTCCATTCCTTTCCATTCCAAGGAAAAGAGGCGCGAGAACAAAAGCAATCCTGCAGGATATTATGCAGGAACCACACATCCTGCAGTCACGCACAGAGAGGCACAGACTGACAACAGCGACTGAGTATCGGCTCATGCAAATTCCTAAAGCAAGCATGGAAGGCAGTGAACGGAGCCGGTGCTTGCATGCATGGCGGAGCAGAACCTCTGCCTGCTCATAATTTTCCGTGGAACCACAATAGTCTAACTGTAATACTTCAGTACTTCTGTCATCTGACTCCGGCCAGTCTAATCACCGCTGGCCTTGATACTTTATATAAAATGAATTTGCTTGGTCAGAGGTTCGATCTAGTATAGTGTTGGTGTTCAGTTTATTTTAGGCCACCTTGAATATGTTTTTCATTTCTTTGTGAGCCTAGTGTTGTCAGAAACGCTAGATGTTGTAAGGAATGTTGGTGTTGCGAAATTGCATTTTCCTTTATGCCTAATTTGTAGGTGTGTAATGTTTTTATTGAGTTTCTTTAAAGGAGTAGTGACATTCATTTGTGTACTATCTTTTTCAAAAGTGTTTGTCTGTATCGTGTTGATAGTCCATTGTTTGTTGTGGCTGCCTGACAGACTGTTGGAACTCCAAAAGCCTAGCAGGTCCATGCTTCATTCTTGGCTTATTCTGTTGTCATGTAAACCTTGTATTATACACTATTACAGTGAATAAAAGCCAACTGATTATGAAGATATCATCTTTGCTTCCAAACCAACCAAGTTTTAACATATAGTAGGTAAGGTCCCTTTCTTGGATTCTGTTGGAATCAAGAAACAAAATTAGCCGGTAGTAGAATTAAATCAGTTCTGAGAAATTCAAAAACTTCGACATAACGCCTAAGGGAGAAGATTCTCTCTTTTGCACAAATCTAATTTTAAGGGCCTTTTAACATCTGACTCCGAAATTCCGGAATCTCTGAAAGGTCATTCCCGATATCCCAGGATATAATTCGATAATTATGAGGACATATTCCAAGAAAGAGCCATTTGTCTTCGTTCTGTATTTTTGAAACTATGCCATCAAGATCTCGTTTCTGGTATTCTTATGTGGGTGGAAAAATGGGACGACTTCCTCTTATTGAGAGGTTGTGTTAGAGAGAGAGAGAGAGAGAGAGAGAGGTCCTCCCTAAAGGCGTTTTTCATTTGTTCTCATCAGTAAACCCGGAAGTTCCTTTTGGAAGAAGCAGCTGTGAAGAGGAAGAACCCGCGAGAGAGAGAGAGACAGAGGGTCGTTCGTAGGTGCCACCAGCCGCCTCTCTCTCAGGAGGAGGAGGAGGAGGAGGAGGAGGAGGAGGAGGAGGAGGAACAGAATGCAACTGAAGAGTGAAGACCTCAGTCAGAATAGAAGAAGAACTACAGAGGAAAGGAGGTTCCCAATGGTGGTGGGCAGACCTTCACTTACCGCTGTCCAGCCGCCATCTTTCCGCTCCGATACCCTCTACTCCTATTCCTCCTCCTCTTCCTCCTCCTCCTCCGACAATGGGGTCTCTCACCCTCTGCCCTCCCCTTCCCTTCCCATTGGAGGATGAGGAGGAGGAGCATTCTACAGATTCTTCGCCAATGGCGTCATCACTCCCCCCGTCATCCCCTCCCGCCCTGTGAGGGAGGGAGGGACAGAGACTGCGCCCTCTCTCCGAGCCTGTTTCATCTTGACGAAGCTCTCAACA
The DNA here is from genome assembly GCA_039081455.1 of Macrobrachium rosenbergii. Classification (NCBI taxonomy): domain Eukaryota; kingdom Metazoa; phylum Arthropoda; class Malacostraca; order Decapoda; family Palaemonidae; genus Macrobrachium; species Macrobrachium rosenbergii. Next base: position 126,914 of record JANJGK010000665.1, on the reverse strand, counting down.
AACGTGTAGGCCTACGTGGGACTTTCCCTGAGGAGTCATCATTAGACTCATATTATTATTATTATTATTATTATTATATCGAGACAATGAATGACGTCACAATGGACAGACAGGCAGACAGTGAGACGATTTGGTCAAGTCCTCCAACTTAGCTTTCCCCTGTCCAGCTCTTTCTTCTTCTTCTTCTTCTTCTTCTTCTTCTCCTTCTTCTTCTTCTTCTTCTTCTTGCTGTTCTGGACCGAATTGACCTTATTCCAGCACGGGCTCTTGTCTAGGGGCAGTCCCTGCCAGCGAAGGCCTCTCCCTGACTCTCAGATGGAAAGCTTCAAAATTTAATGACTATGAAAGTGACGTCATCTGGTCTGGTGGGCCTCCCTCAGCTGTGGTTTCCTTTTTCTTCTTATCCTTCGCGGGAATTCTTCACAACACCCTCTCGCTCTCTCTCTTACACACACACACACACACACACACACACACTATATATATATATATATATATATATATATATATATATATATATATATATATATATACACGTGTATGTATGTATGTATGTATGCATGTATTAGTGTGATGATAAGAAGAAGAGTGGAGAAGAAGAAGAAGGCCTGAGAAAAGGGCCGGTGGTCGAGTAGAGATTTCAGTCAGACCGGAAGGGAGACTGCAGCTCTCACCAGTCCAGACATTATTTGCCCTGATGATGATTGAGTGAGAGACGTTATTTCGAGTCCGAGATGAAAGAGGCGTTGTTACTTAAGTAAGTAAGTAACGGACCCTTTCCATTCCACGCGAGGCCTCACCAAAGAGTCCCGAAATGGTCGCCTCCTTCCGCCTGAACCGGGAACGTCTGTTTCTCTTCGTTCAAACGAACCAACCCGACGGAAATTGCAATAATGGCTTCGCCCCTTTTTCAGTTCTGACGAACATCTGTAAAACATGATGGCGTCAAATGAACTGGTTGAATCTTTACATTATTGCACGTAAAATCTTTTTTATGAGATAGATAGATATTACATTAAAAGTTCATATAAATGTCAAATGGGAAGTGTGCTCTCTTTTTGAGTTTCATGCTAAAAACCAAGAGAAGAATATGTTTGGCAGATGGCTAAGGAAAGGCCGGGAAAGCTACACTTTGCTCTCTCACTCATATGATTCCCTCTTGAGTGGGATAAAAAAATAAACGGCTCTGAGTGCTCAGACAATCATTCATTGGTCTTTTGTCGCTAAAGAAGAGAAAAGTCAGAAACATGGCGGTACTTGGCACGGTTGTGTATAGGTCTCAGCTCGAGCCAAGATGGCGGGAGTCGCCTTCACTCCGATGCCTCTTCCAAGTTTCTTTTCGTATTATGTGGTACATATAAACGCACTTCGAAGGAAAATCTAATCCTTATGAAATGTTGATAAAGACATATACATAAGGATATTCATTGTGACTTGTTCCAGTTTGCGTTAAAACATGAAAAATACAGAAAAAAGTTTAGAGTGCAGCAGCATGTATCCGAAAGCTCTTTCAAGACGTTGAGTCCAGCGGCTGCGCTGTTTCCTTTTGGTCTTACGAACACGACTTCTTCATAGTCTCTCAGTTCGGTGTGAGTGTTAACAGGAATGAAATATATTTTATGGAAAAACTGGCTCTTAGGTTAGAAGCTTTATAATTAGAATCAGCAACTATCACATGAAATGTAATGATGTTATTCGGACATGTTGCTTTGGGTGTTCGTCAGCCCCACTTCTTTTCTCTTGTGGTTTATAGTTCAACATTCACACACACAGTATATATATATATATATATATATATATATATATATATATATATATATATATATATATATGAAGAAAAATTGCATTTGAAAGTCTGTTTTGGTAAAAGCTAGGCCTATGTGGCTCCCAGCAGCCATCGGTGCCTTTTCTTATTCCATAACTTCCATGGCATAGGTACTGAGAGAGAGAGAGAGAGAGAGAGAGAGAGAGAGAGAGAGAGAGAGAGTCTGTGAGTGTGCACCTGCAGAGGATTTAGAACATGATCAGTCTTCTCTCCATTTCTGTCACTAAGTTTCCTACACATTCATAGGAGTGAATGATTGATGTGCGCAGAAATATTTGACAATATCCTTCCATTATTTTATCTGTCTATCTCTCTCTCTCTATCTCTCTCTCTCTATCTATCTATTTGGATATGTATATATTAACGATATTAACCTTCAGAAAACGATCAGTATTTTGCCTACAACTCTTCTGATTTCATAACTCTCTCTCTCTCTCTCTCTCTCTCTCTCTCTCTCTCTCTCTCTCTCTCTCTCTCTCTCTCTCTGTCGCTGGTGGAGGAGAGGGAGCGAGTAGGATGATGCTGATGATAATGATGATGATAGTAACAGAAATCCTTGGCAGGTGGAGGGAGCCATATTGTGGGAGTTGTGGGATCGAAGGAGGACCTCCCCACTGCCGCTGTTGCTGCTGCCAGATGTATGATGTGAATGGGAGATGCTGGATAGGAGGGAGGGATGATGGGAGATGGCGGAAAGGAAGGAGGATAGTGGATGGGGACGGAAGATAGTGGATGGGGCACAATGGATGGGAAGATAGTGGAATGGGTACGGGGGGAGGGGGGGAGATGGTGGAAGGGGATGGGCACAATACGCAATAACATCAGTTATTAAAACTCATAGTAATCTTCATTAGCAGAGCCTTGTTGGCATAACATAATATGATAACCTTGGTTAGCATAACCTAGGCTATTGTAGCTTAGCTTAAATTAGGATAACATAATTATGTTAGCCTAGTCCATCATAACCTGCGTTAGCATAACCTTCGATACTGGAAATTCTAACCACTAATGTTAGCGGAGGTTAGCGATATAGCTGGGGTAAGCATAAGCTAACCAGCTATGCTAACCATCCATTAGCAGCATGTACAGTACAGTAGGGGGACAGTTTCAAAGGTTATTGTAACCTAGGCAAACACAGGCTATATAGCCTCTATTGGGATAACACTAGAGAGCCTCTCTTGTGGGAGTCTGGGTTATCTGTGCTCCTCCTCCTCCTCCTCCTCACATCGTCTCTCTCTCTCTCTCTCTCTCTCTCTCTCTCTCTCTCTCTCTGTCAATGCCAAGTTCAGGTTTTGTCTCGCAATAGAAATAAAATAGTTTCTCCCTTAATGAGAGAGAGAGAGAGAGAGAGAGAGAGAGAGAGAGAGAGAGAGAGAGCTAATGACCTCGTCTCGGTTGGCAATCCTCAGTGCAGAGGTCCATGTCAGACTCCTGAGAGGGACGCTGTGCAAGGGCTGGGGGAGAGGGAGGATTGCTGATCTGAAAATCGCCGGAATCGACGTTTCGAGGAGGACCTATTTGGAGTGACTGAGTGAGGAGGAGGAGGAGGAGGAGGAGGAATTTCCTTCTTGCTTCTGCTTTCTCCGTCTCACCAAATCAAGCGGCGAAAAGAAAGTAGGAACAGAAACTTTTTCTGCACAAGAAGAGATCAGCGTCAGTTAATTAGATGTTTTGACAGTTTTTTTTTTTTTTTTTTAAGAAATTGTTGCAGAATCCCGTGAAAATTATGTAATCTTATGATGACAGAGGGTCGAGACGCCAAGTCCCCTGCACTGGGAACGTTTCATGTGGAGCATGATGTGGACAGGACTCTGCTGTGTGTCAGTCAAGTGCACAGAGCGTCAGTGACACGGAGGAGTGGCGATGACTCCCTGCCGAGCACGTGACCTCCTCGGGCGGCCATATTGAAAGGTCTCGGTCCAGCTCATAGTACTGTACTTTATCACTATTATTATTTATACTATTATTGCTTTTATCTTTTTTACTATTATTATCTTATTACTATTAATATTATAATTTTTGCTATTGTTATTATTATTATTATTATTACCCAATTTTACAGAGAAACATTACCTTACAAAAAAAAAGGTTGACCTAAGCACTCCAGCCATTGTGGTCAAAGCCTAAGCATCTGCTCTTGCTCACTAAACACTGATAAAACACTAAACAATCACTAATTACTCACTGTACCCCAAAAACTCAGTATACATTCACTAAACACTCTCTTAACCCTAAACATTCATTGAGCACTAAACACTCACTAAGCATTCACTAAGCACTCACTATACACTAAACATTCACTAAGTACTCACTATATACTAAACACTCAATAAACATTCACTAACCTCTCACCATACACTAAACACCCCATAAACACTCATTAAACACGAAATACTCACTAGACCCTAAATGCGCATTAAATCCCTAAACGCACTTGAAACACTAAACAGTCAATGAACATTCACTAATCACTCATTAAACACTCACTAAACATACACATTAAACATTCATTAAACACTAACATTCACAAGACATTCACTAAACACTCACTGAATACTTACTAAACATTCGCTAAACACTAACGTTCAC
>JANJGK010000665.1:110000-117500 GCA_039081455.1 Macrobrachium rosenbergii | reverse complement strand
ATATTCTGTATAATGCACACATGGAGGGGCAGTATAGTAGGCAGGGGAAGGGCGCAGGAACTCACACAGATCCAGCACAGACATATATTGTCGACGCGTTTCTTGACCCGTGGTCACATCATCAGGACATCTACAGTTGTAATGTAAAAAGGGCCAATCAGCATCCATAATTAAAAGTAAACATATACAAAATATAAGAAAATTTAAAATATATTTATATACATATATATATACATATATACATTTATTTATATATATATATGTGTATATGTATATTATAAATATATATATATATATATATATATATATATATATATATATATATATATATATATATATATATATATATATATATATATATATATATATATATATATATATATATATATATATATATATATATATATATATATATATATATATATATATATATATATATATATATATATATATATATATATATATATATATATATTCCTATAAATATTTATACATTAGATATATGTGTACATATATCATCGTGTGTGTGACCTTCCCTGAGTAAGAAAGGCAGTGTTTAAAATAGCTGTGGGTAAATGGGAATACAACATTGAGGTAATCCGTTGCCTCTCTATGGTGGCCTCTCCTTGCTTAAGGAGCATTATTATTATTATTATTATTATTATTATTATTATTATTATTATTATTATTATTATTATTATTATTATTCAGAAGATGGAACCTATCCATAGGGAACAAGCCCACCAAAGGGGCCACTGACTTGAAATTGCAGAAGCGTCCAAAGAAGGTGAAGGAAGGAGCTCCTTAGGAAGAAGCAAGAGAAGGTAGCGGGAAATAGGAAACTCTTCTGCCCATCCGAGCTGAGCCACCAATTCACTTTGTAGGTGAAAGCTCCACTGCATTTATTTATTCTTTTTTTTTACACATTTTCATCGTTCAAGTGTTCTTACAATAACGTAACGCAAGCACTAAAGAAGCCTCTGTTACTCAGCCAATCAGATGGTCGGTTCCTCCTCACTGTCCTAAAAGGAGGATCACGGACGTTTCTGATTGGGCCCGGTGGTGTTACAGGCAGCCGGAGCCTAATTTAGTAAGACTGGAAAAGGCAGTGGAGCAGTGTCACGATCATGACTGTGGCTCGGCCGTCACGGGGTTCTCAGCAATGTTCGCGGGATTTTTCCACATTTTTCGGAGGTCGTTGTGGAAAAAGGTAGGTTTTGTTGTGGTTTGGGTTCGTCCATTGAGCTATGTAGGTCGCTGGTTTAAGTCTAGAATAATAATAAAGATGCGAAGATTTGAAACCATCGAGTTGAAAGCTGCCCAGAGAAATGGTTTAATGGCCGACAATTTCCAGTAGGGAAACTGGACTGAATTCCAGGTACATTAGGTCAGTGATTTATGGAATAATGTTTCTTGGAAGAGGGAGATCAGAGTGACCAGGCAGTAGGATGAAAGCTTTGGGTTTTAATTTATATCTTTACAGGACTCATGGGTCCTCGTTTAGTGCAACAACAATTACCTATAATGAGATATCAGTTGATGGTATGTTTGGTGTTATTCCCCTGTGTTCAATATAATGGAGGCATGTATCCTTGCGTTCCCGACAGTCTGGTCTCGAGTGATGGAAACTGATTCCGTTTTCCCGACTGTCGTTGAAATAGAGATTAAAATGTTCACCGTATGCAGACGGCAGGATAAATGATATCATTATGGCTGTTCCTAACGTCTCTTGTCTGCAGTGTCGAAAGGGTTTTGGGTGTCATATCTGACACTTTGAAGTCGCTTAATCTTTTCCTGGAGAAGCCTTCACAGAAGGTTGGGAGGGGGGATGGGGGCGGTGGCAGGCGGTGCCTTGTGATATAGATCTTCCAGGCATATTGTCATTCTCGAGAGGGAGAATACAGGGTATTCTTGAAGCTTGTCATGCTGGGTATACTTGTATTCTTGGTATTCTTGATTGAAGGGATAATATATTCTTGTTTCGATAACACTCATTTGACATAAAAGGAAAAAAAACGTGATACAGCATATTACACAATCCACGAAATAGCTACAGTTTTATTCTGTAATCAAAAGCCAGTGCCAAAGTACCTGTAATGTGTTATAAACAAATATCGCAATAATGTTTGCGTGTGGACACAGAATAGCCTCCCTCCTCCCTCCCCCTGAATTCTGTCTATACCTGTATTCTTCTGTCGCTTTGAGGTGCAACAGTGTTATTCAGGTCCTGTGGACAGAGAAGTCATTGGCCGAAGACCTTTTGAACCAAAACCAGTCTTACACTTCTGGCAGAGGGTCCCCCCGAGCGCTCAGCATTTGGACAGAATATATTATATTGATTTTCCTCCTTCCACCACTTGACGCTCAAAGTTAATCTTATTGGTGCCAAAATCATCATCCAATTGGCGTCAAAATTATCATTCATTTGGTGTCAAAATTAGCATTCAGTTGGTGTCAAAATTATCATTCAATTAGTGTCAAAATTATCATTCAATTTGTGTCAAAATTATCATCCAATTGGCGTCAAATTTATCATTCAATTTGTGTCAAAATCATAATTCAGTTGCTGTCAAAATTATCATCCAATTGGCGTCAAAATTATCATTCAATTTGTGTCAAAATTATCATCCAATTGGCGTCAAAATTATCATTCAATTTGTGTCAAAATCATCATTCAATTGCTGTCAAAATTATCATCCAATTGGCGTCAAAATTGTCATTCAATTTGTGTCAAAATTATCATCCAATTGGCGTCAAATTTATCATTCAATTTGTGTCAAAATCATAATTCAGTTGCTGTCAAAATTATCATCCAATTGGCGTCAAAATTATCATTCAATTTGTGTCAAAATTATCATCCAATTGGCGTCAAAATTATCATTCAATTTGTGTCAAAATCATCATTCAATTGCTGTCAAAATTATCATCCAATTGGCGTCAAAATTGTCATTCAATTTGTGTCAAAATTATCATCCAATTGGCGTCAAAATTATCATTCAAATTGTGTCAAAATCATCATTCAGTTGTTGTCAAAATTATCATTCAGTTGTTGTCTTCAATGGACCCCGTCAGACATATTAAGACCCAAATGGGCTCTCTCTCTCTCTCTCTCTCTCTCTCTCTCTCTCTCTCTCTCTCTCTCTCTCTCTCTCTCTCTCTCTCTCTCTCAGGCTTTGGACACGCTGTTGGCGATACAGTTCAACTTTCCTTCATAGGTTGTTCATACTGCTGTGAATCCTTCCCCTTCCCTCTGTCTGTATCGTCCACAGACCAGCCCAGACGTTTCTGCCTATACAGTTGGCAAATTCTTTTCATTGCCCCTTTAGTTATCGTCCATAGCAGTGGATATCAACCAGATGGTCTCTTAAATAAGAGAGCTTCATCAGATTTCATGGCACGTTTGATTTTTCCATTAATTCTCTCACTGGTGTGATAGTTTGTGGTAACTGATAGCTTCGACTAAGCTGTCGCACTGGAAAGGCTGCTGTCATGTCCATGAGTGTATTGTTTGCTGTAGTTCTGTCCTTGTCCTGGAGTTCGTTGATGCTAATTTAATCAATATTTACCGTACTAAGGCTATTTTCACAGGTACATCCCAGGAATTAAAGTATATGTTGAATACATTTACTTTGTTGAACGTGATCAGAGCAACTCCTGTTGTTTATGTTGGCATCAGTTGCTCATTCATTCGTAATCATCATCTGCTTTCCGGTTACTGAAGTCTGTGATGTTGAAGACAAGTGGCTGTTGTTGTTGCCTGGTGCTCTGTTGTTGTGGCTGAGTGATGACGATGATGGCAGTTTCTCGGTTGAAATAATGAAGTCAGGTATTCCTTTGGCGGCAAGTTTGGTCAAATATGAGCAGTTCGCGAATTGTGAAGCTGTTATATCATCGCCTTACTAATTGCACATAACCTGTTTTGTAGAGAACGGTCGAAGACCCGTCAAGGTCATTTTTAATTTTCGCCTTAATTGGTTAATGGTGTCGTGGCTGGGTTCTGAAAAATCATCTATATCCTTTTTCCAGTTATGGATGTTGACAGAGCAAGGAACTTCTTGGGTTCATCATTGTTACAGTAGTAGGGTGTCTCAGTCCAGTTTCTGTTATTCATTAACGCCTGTATTCTGTGTAGTGTGGGCGTGGGTGTGTGTGTGTGTGTGGGGGGGGGGGTTTCCGTTCCTGCTGCAGGTGTCATGTTTAGTCTCAGTCTTATATTCCTTGATCTTTGGGTCGATTTTATTTCCACCCTTCCTTCCGCTGTTCTGATTTGTGTTTTGTCTTAACAATGGGTGAAACGTGGACTGAAATAGAACTGGTATATAATGTTAGGCTACTGATCATTTTGTATAGCCCAGTCAAAGTGCTATCTAGTCAGGTTTGATCAAAAGGTGTTCAGAGTTCGTTCACGAGACCAGCTTCCATTTCTGTATCATTGACAAAATACGCCTGAGCCAAAGGACTCGTCCAGTCTTCGGAGTCACGGGGAGTGAGGAGGAGGAGAGGAGGAGGAGGAGGTCTCCAGCATTCTGACCATATTAAATTTAGCACAAAAAGAGAGAGAGGGGTTGCGGCGGGGGTGGGGGGACGACTGCCTTTGGCTGCCAAGCAAGGGAAAGACTTGAAGGAATGTTCAGGATTCACGTACCGAGTGAGTCTCATCAGTGACGTCGGTTTGTTATTGGAACTTGGGATGTTGTCCACAGTTTCATTTCATTCCATCAAGTAGTCGAAATAAACGCTGCTAAATCTTGACGCACTGGATTTGAAAAGTGCCTCACAAAGGCATTTTAAGAAGGAAAGAGAACACTGCTTCCCATTCTTATAGAATGGGTAGATCGCGTTTGATGTCAGGAACTGGTAACAGAATAATTAAATAGTTGCACTTGGCGTTAATGAGTGATATTGAAACATGGTACAAGACGCCACTCATGCTTTATGAATTATTATTATTATTATTATTATTATTATTATTATTATTATTATTATTATTATTATTATTATTCAGAAAATGAAAGCTATTCATGTGGAACAAGAAGCCTACCAAAGGGGCCTTTGACTTGAAATTCAGGCTTCCAAAGAATATGAAGGTGTCCATCAGAGAGAGAAGTAAGGGGAGGTGAAGGGAAAGACAGAAAGAGAGAATGTCGTCACTGGCTCAAAACTTGTATAACTTGAGGAATTCCCCGATACAATTCCTTCGAAGTTTTAGGCCTCTCTTTATATAGTGGTTTGTATCAAACATTTCTCCCAAGTAAGTCATTCATGTAGATCATTTTTTTTTTTTTTTTTGGCGGACGAGGTTTCACTTCAAGGGATCGCCCTTTTCGACTCAAGTTTCAGTGCATCCATGAAGACAATTTGATGCAACTCATGGTCATTGATAAGCTCAGTCAAGTCATTACTGAAAAAAAAGTAATCGATTTTTCAGCAAACCGAATCATCTCTCAGCTGAGAACTGAGAAGCGTCTGGAGTAGACATTGTCGTCAGCCAGCTCTTAGGAACATTTGGCCGAGCCTCTTAATCTAGTCATTTTTTTCATTTTGCAAAATAGCATACCGAAATAAATATGTAACTTAAATAGAGCCTTAGAAACTTAAATTTGTGAAAGTCAACGCAGTAAGTTAAGTTTTCGCTATCACATTAGTGAAAGTCCTTCTGGGCCTCTGGAGGCTCATAGGGCAGGCGCTGATCTCCTGTTTCTTAGGCCGACAGCCAGTAGAGGACAGGTCCCATTAGAATCCCGCAATTATTAACCCTTTAACCGTTTAGTACATATATGTACGTAGAGCGCTATCGCTGCCTGAGCCGTTTAGTACGTATATATACGGGAGCATAATTATGTTGTGACCATGGCGTTTAGTACGTATATATACGATCGATTTTTCCTGCCTTCCTTTCAAGGTTCATCCACTAAAATATGTTTTCTCTAGGTCCCAGGAAGTCTTGTTGACCGTATCCAAACAAAAACACTTCCCCCTTTTATCATATAATAATTTTCCTGGGTTTCTAGATCTAATGCGGGAACTGACCAGTCACTTGGCGACATCGCTATGTAGCGAGACAACACTGCTAGGCTGGTTCCTTCTCTTACACGGAATTTTCGTCTTTCGACGCATGGGGCACAAGGGCTATAATCCCATCTAATCCAACTTAGTATCGGTAATGAGTTACTTTCTTCTCTGTTTTTCTTTTCCAGCTCTAGCGCAAATGAAAAACGATAATTAATTGTATTTTATTGACATTACTCCAACTGAAATATGGAAAATGTACTCACTTGACTGTTTTGTTATTTAACGATATGTCCAGTGCGTGTGACTGAACTCCAGATGCGCTTCATTCTGAATAACGACCGAAAGATGTTTTGTTTATTTTTTATTCTACATTGTTCATGTTGGCAATAATTGTAACTTATTTCATCAATTTAACTTAGAGCATTTCATCAAAATTACTCCAGAAGCTGTATATATTATCTTATGTCGCTATACACACACGCATATATATCTAATATATATATATATATATATATATATATATATATATATATATATATATATATATATATATATATATATATATATATATATATATATATATATATATATATATAAAACATTCGAATAACTAATTGTCGTTACTTATGAATAAATTCTAGATGCAGAACGAACAAACATTCAAACATGAAACAATACACAAAGACCATATATAATCTAAATGAAAGTTACGAACAAAATTCTTGCACAAGAGACAATGCTGAAAATTCATCCGAGAGTGAGAGTGATGAAAACGACAACAGAGACTAATAAGGTAAAGACAGTAAAGTGAAGCCTATATATATATGACGACTGTGAACGGGTTGCCGGTAATTTCCGGACCTAAGATTTCCTATTTGACAACAGTGGCAGTTTCATTGCATCGATAAAGGAAAATCTTTAAAAATAGATGATGAAATTTATCGGTATCACCATCTTCTTAATCAAATTATCTTTTAGTCGTAGAGAGAGAGAGAGAGAGAGAGAGAGAGAGAGAGAGAGAGAGAGAGAGAGAGAGATAACTTTTCTTGTATTGTTCTTTACCCTCTTTTGAACATTGGATGTCATATACAGTGATTCAAACCTAAAAATTTTGGCATTGATAAATCATAACGTTCGAGAATTCTAACAACTATAAAAAGAACAATTAGCATACGCATCAATGAACAGAGACATGATGTTTTATGTATATATATATATATATATATATATATATATATATATATATATATATATATATATACATACACACATATATATATATATATATATATATATATATATATATATATATATATATATATATATATATATATATATATATATATATATATATAATGTGTGTGTGTTTGTGTATGTATGAATGTGTATTTATGTATATAGATTTATAGTGCACATAGAAACTCTGTAGACAGAATCTGGGTGTCATTTTTACGTTTTTCCGTGGTTTTAGTTTGAAATATGCTCTGT